>JASVEL010011903.1:0-168523 GCA_032618575.1 Nicotiana noctiflora | reverse complement strand
TCATCACTAGAAAGTATATTCTAAGGTAAATATATTCGATTATAGTATATCTCAAGCAACATATAGCCAATTTTTGCAGGACTCTTTAACTGACACGTGAAAGGCCTTTCAAGTCTTATACTAGAGTTTCTGTAGAAAGTTGCTAGCCTTTACTAGAAATTATAATGTATATCGTTCGTTGTGATTTTACTAACGGTTTCAGATGCTAGGCACAAATCCTAACTCATACCAAATGATGACATACAGCGTGCATGGCAATAAAGAATACTCTAAAATTCTAAAGCCTAAGGTTACACAGATCTGATGGAAATGCATACGGGTAGGCAATCTACATCTAAAAGCTATATTTTCGAGTCCCGTGTATGTTTTGCTTCAGGGAAAGGGGCAGCTTACAAGTAACAACAAAAATGCTCAAGGCTTCATCCCTACAGCGCCTACACACTTGGGGACTGCATAGTACGGATAGCTTCGTGCAAAAAAGTGGATGTGGGACCACAAAAGAGATACGGGAGTTCAAAGGAAAGCTAAAAGCCACAATAGCTGCGAATAGCTACGTTTTACTCTGCAAAAAACATTTTTCAATGTTGTAGACACTTTTCAAGACTTTTCTAAATACGCAAAGATAGGATTATGGCTGTGTGCTAAAACAGGTTGTAAAGAAAAAACCTTGTGTATTTTTTATTAAAAAATCTGTTGCACGAAAAATAGTTGCGAGAAAGTCATAGACGTACTACAACGCATGTATTATTCAAAAAATTTGCTCAAGTTAATGAATAAAAACTTGTCCAAATTACTTTACACAAACATGTACTTCCTATTTCTTTCATCGTATAGCACCATTTATGAAGTTGAGACGCCTTCTTCATTAAGTGCCAATATAAAAAAGGGCCCTCTTTTATAATCCTCGGGTTGATAAGTACACGAGTAGAATCATCAAGCATTTTCTAAAAAGATAAAAATGCAAATCCTCGTGTTGACAAGTCCACGAGTGAATCAATAAAGCATTTTCAAAAGGATAAAATGCAAAATTATTCCATAAGTCCTAAATACGAAAATAGGCAAGAATAAAATATAGGGAGGTATTAATTAATCTCTAAAATATAAAGGGTTCAAACAAAAAATCCTTACAAAATAAGGAGATTATACAAATATCCCATAAACTGGGGACTGATTCAAAAATTGGAAATCTCAACTCGCTCCTAAGGAAGTAGCCCTCTCTGATGCTGTTAAGTCAACCTCCTCATTTGCAGGATTTAAAGAAGCTAAGGAAGCAGAAACAGTTGAACCACTAGGAGAGAAAGAAGGCACGACAGCCTCGATTGTTGTAGCCGGAGTTGCGGCAGAAGCAACTCCCTCATTGGGTGGATCATCAGCCACGGTCAAATCATCAGGAGGAGAAGACGATTGTTGGACCATCTCAATAGTGCTCAAAACCTTGGCTAACTCAGACTTCAAGTCGAAACCCTCTTGGCTAGCCTCCATTAAGGCATCGCGACAAGAATTCAGGAAAGCCCAGCTCACCTCCACATCAAAACTCTCCTCAAGAGGGCATAATCCTTCTTCCATAAGGTAAGTTCTTCCTTTAACGATTGGTTTTCATTCAAAGCGGAGTTAAAGGAGACTTCCAGTGAGGCACGGGATTCTTTCAAGGCACGTGCCTTATCAGAGGAAGCTTGCAAATCGGCCTGAGCCTGAGATAAGGTTTCCACTAGCTCTCCTGCATACTCTTCTTTCTTGTTCAAGAGAACCTTAAGCTCCCTAACCTCCTCGCTGGACCTAGACAATTGTTCAGAAAAAGAACATTCTTGACGTTCTTTTTCTTTCTCCACCTCGCCGAGGGAAGCCTAATCCCGTCCACTTCAGCAGCCAAAGTTCGATTTTGTTGCTCTAAGTTAAGGCTGTGCTCCTGCAAATCCGTAACCTTCTTCTGAGCATCTCTCAACTGTTCTTGCCAATTAGCTACTTTGGCATCCGCTTCCCTAGCCTTCCTTTCAGCTTCAGAAATAGCTCGGTCAGCTTCACGAGCTTTCCTCTCCAAAATGGAAATTCTCCCCATAAGCTCCGTATCTATAAGGTTGGCCTGTATAACAAATGTGTATGAGTGGAAATCAAGAGAAAAGCTTTTTCTTAAAAAAAAAGAGATATAAGAAACATACCTTCAAAGTATTGTGAACTATGTCGTCCATTAGAGTCAGACAGCTATGGCTGTCCATTTTCCCTTTCTCAATATCCCCAATCAAGGGCTTAAGCCAAGCATCTGCCCCACCTGACTTGCTTAAGAGGCTCCTGTCTGCCGGAACCTCAAGTGTAACACTCCTCATAACCATGCTCCTACTGCTAGAACCCTCTTCCACGCAGCTGACGGAAGGAGGTACGGTAGAGGAGGTAAAGACGGCGGTATTTGCAAAATTCGGAATAGGCACGGGAGCGGAAGTTGGAAAAGAAGTGGGAGTGGGAATGGTAGCTGTGTGGCTATTTGAAGTGACAAAAGAGACAGGTGGAATAGAAATGGAAGTTGAAAGGGGAATTTCCTCCAAAACTGGGCCAAAATCACCACCCCCGAAACCTTCGAGGAAAAGGCGTTGAGTAACTCGGGAGTGTCTTTTTGAACAGTTTCTTCATCAGTTATAATAGTGACGGGCTCAGAGGTACGAACATGAGGAACTTCAGTAGCAGGAGGAGCTTCGGCTTCATCTTCTGAAATTATCACTCGTCTTCTAGACCTGGGACGAGCTACCAAGGGTGTATCTTCATCTTCTTCCACGTCAGAATCTTCCTCAAATTTTTTCCTCTTTATTAAAATATCTCATGACCTCCTTGAAGTTGAAGAAGTCTGAGTAGAAGTTCTAAGAGCAAGAGCCACTTCAGCTGTCATACCACGATTGGGAAATCCTTACAAAAAGAAGGATATAAGATCGAATATGCAAAAGTTTTTATCCTAAGCAAAGGAAATAGCAAGTGAATACCATGAGTTCTGACACTCCAGCCACGCCCAGCACTGATTGACCTCCAAGTACGTGCCTCCATGGGTATAGCCTTCAAAAGAGCATCGACCCAAGCACGAAAATCAGGGACGAGTTCCACATCTCCCATGATAGCTATTCCAAAAAGCGAAACAAAAGTGCGTTAATAACAGAAAAATGGAATGTCAAAAAAAATAGACACGGCAAAAAATAAAACACTTACGAGTCATGTTCCACTTCTCCGGAAAAGGCATGTTGGATTCACCAACCAGATCAACTGTGGGAACACTTACAAACTGTACATACCAACTACGGTCATTAACATCTTCATGGTTTATCAAAACCCTATTTCCTCTAGCAGACAACGAAAAGACTCCGTTGCGGAAAAGTTTGGGGTGGTAAAGGTGAATCAAGTGAGGAAAGGTAAAATTTACACCTGCCTTAGTTGAAATAAACCTTAAGCATGCTACTGCTCTCCAAACCAGAGGACCGATTTGGGCTAAACAGATTTTGAAGAAGCGACAAAATTCAAGAATCACTGGGTCAATAGCAGGAGAAAATCCCAGAGTAAAGGGGTAAGTATAAACACAAGAAAAACCAGGGTTGTAAGAAGAAATCCTCTAGTTAGGGTTAGGAATAACTATGGAGGTACTAGCTCTCCAATGACAATCCTCCCGAATTAAAGGAACCACTGGTTCAGTAATTATAGAGGGGTAATTATCAACCTTCTCCAACTTGAGCATTTGCTCGCAAAGAACCTCCTTATCATGCTCAAAGGACAAGTCTGATGGTACAACTTCGTCTACCGTCGGTTCATGAAGAGGTTCCACATATTCTTTTCCCTTGGAAGAAGGTTTGTTAGATAAAGATCCCCTGGAAGAAGTGTTAGAAAGGATAGCAGAACCAGATATGCCGCCCCGTATTGATCTCATACCACGAGGAGCACTAGTTCCGCCCCTTCGATGCCTTGCGGGAGCATTGGGGAATTGGTCAAAGATTGGAACATTTCTAGGGTTAGAAGATGCCATGACTCAGCACGTTTTTACAAAAGAAGAGTAGAAGGAAGAAGCAAAGAGTTACTCAGTGAAAAAGATAAAGAAGAAGAAATCGAAGGAGTATATGAAAAGTGATCGGTAAACCAGGAAAAGTAATGATGAAACGCGAATAATAAAGGTAACCATCACTTCATGAATAAAGTAAAGAAAAGGTTGCAAACTCACAGAACTAGTGGAGAAGTGACACGTATATGGTGCATTAAATGGATGGGACAACTGAAGCGTCAACACTGACATAGCATTTATTGTGACAAAAATTCCCTTTTTTAAGCATCCACTTCCCATATATTTAAATGATAAACAAATGGAAAGTGGGGGGACTATCTGTATTGGGAAAAATTTTTTATGACGTGGCAAGACACGTGGAATATGCGCAAGGTTAGTATTCTGAAGGAAGGTGAACGAAAGACACAAAAGAAAAAAATAGACACCGGACGCAACACGACTGCGAAACCCGTACCTATTTGGAGCGGGCTAGAACGTGATTTCAGAAGACAAAGGATTTCAGAAGACAAAGGAAATAGATACGAGCACCGTATCATTTCAAAACACCCAGAAGTACCGGGTCAAAAAGCATTTAAAGCATGTATCTGAAGGCAGAAAGTAGTCTAAATTCAATCATTAAACATCCTATACGTTAAAGGATCAGCATTTATTGAAAATGATTGTGTAACGACCTATTTAATGTCATTTATTGCTCATTAAAACTAACGTTTTATTCCTCCATCCAGAGTCAGTTTTAAAAGGAGGAAGTTATACCCAGTGTAACACACAACAATCACAGAAATACAACCTTTTTTACGGTCTATTCTGATTATTGAAAGACTACTATATTTTTTTTTCGGTCTCTTGATTATCAGTAACCCAATTTCTCTATTATTTTCTATCTTTAATCGAAGTTCAATATTTTGGTTAAACAATATGACCATTGGAACAAATTTTGGACTATATATTGTTTCTAATACGCATAAGTTCATTTGACTAAGTCCATTGGACCTTCCATTTATTTAGATTGTACATAAGTGAAGGTTCCAGTTTAACAAACGTATGAGGCCTATTTTTTCATCGATCAATCATATTTTAAATGGAATATATCGAACGTAAGTTTTTATGACTTATGGCCTTGGTATTAGTCCGTTATTGGAAGGTCCAATATTACTATATACTAGGATTAGTGGTGGTCATACTAATATATCGTGGGTGCTGTTTCCATAAGACAAGCAACCACGTGATAGATATACGCTTGATTGCTATATGTCCGCCATGACATATAGCAAAGGATATATGAACGTATGATATTACTATACGTTCAATTAGTATATCACGTATTAGTCCAATTCCGGATAAGGGTGAGGCCACTACCCACGAGCCAGTTTGACTACAGGTCAATTATCTAGTATGAACGTTCATATTGATCATATGATTGTTTACCTGTGGTAATGTAAACCCTCCATCTCCTATATGATGGGTTATAGTTAATTGTAATTTATGATCTATTATGATATGACTAATAGATGAATTGAGTGGTATCCAAGACAAATTCAATTAGCGGCCTAGTCCACAAGTAGTCATACACTGATATAAGAAATCATATTCTGTTTGTATATGATTCAGCTCAATCTATGAAGTCACTCATGTATAATGCGATTACTGAGATGTATACTAATTGTAGTTAGTTCCTTGCATCATCGGCCTACGACAGTGGATCAATAGGGTATCAGACTACATTATTTGTGGGATGAATAATCAAACAGTGTAGTCATAGGAACAATGGAGCATAAGGATATATTGTTATATCATATTAGACATTGTAGGAACTACGACAACCACATAAGTCCATTTATCGATGTATATGTATACGGCCGATGCGTCCTAGTATATGAATGAAAACGGAACATGTGGTTATAGCTATAATCGTAGTAATTGCTCAATCTTGCACTAGGACTATAACCGGAAGTTCCTATGACTACAATCGTATTAGTCCAATGGACTTATGTGGTTGTCGTAGGCCGCTGGGTCCTAGTATATGAATGAAATCATATCCATAGGACCCATACGATATTAGTCACTGTGTGATCAACACGGGTTCGATTCCAACCTGATCGAATAGGCCCAATCTACGAGGTGCCACTCGCTTCATGGTTCTCAGCGCTCATGTATCTTACCTTAGCATGACTAAGTAAATTCTCAGCAACGAGACCCTCGGCTCGTGTGCTCCCTAGACTTTGGTCAGGACCCTAGGCCTGGACGATGACCCCTTCTCAGAATAAAAGATACTCCCAAAAATCTATTCTTTCTAAAACTTCTTCTTGTGACCTTTAAAGTCTAAATCTTTTATACATACTCATAATGGTATCCTTAAATGTAAGGAATGACATAAGAATTAAATACATATTCCAAAGTATTTATAAAGGTTCTTGATCCTTCATGAATTTTCAACATGAAAATGGCATATAAAGAATAAAATAAAATCTGAAATTTATGCACATATATCCAAATAACCATCTAAACTTTAGCTAGAAAATAATTCTAAGCTAATAGGTACTTACTACTCCAGTTAAGTACATAGAATAACATAAAAAAATCTGAAATTTAGGAATGAATTAAACATATCAAAGTGTTTCTAAAGATTCTTTCTTCTTCCTAAATTTTCAACATGAAAATAGCATATAAGGATAACACAAAACTCTGAAAATATAAGCACATATGTCATAATAACTCATCTAAACTTTTGCTAGAATAATTCAAGGTTAATGGATACTCACTAGCTCTAATTTAATTAATATAAACTCTTTTAAGCAATTCAACAAACATCTTATATGCGTTCTTTTGTGAGTTAAACCACTTTAGTAAAGGGTTGTATCAACTCACCTCAAAACTTCTCAAGCCAATACGTAGGCCCCAGTCCAATTGACACCAGTCAAACAATCGATTCTACAACAACCGGTGTATTTTCATCAATTATAAAGTACTACACCTAAATATGAAATTTATTGATGATATAGAGGAAGAAGGGAATTAACTACTAAATTCTTAGCTTACACTATTGTAGGGTAATTGACAATAAGAAATTTTATATACCTGAGTTCAAAGACTAGTGGTTTGTAAAGAACCCTAGAAATTTTCTTTTTGTTTGCTGCGTTGCAGTGTTTGTCGTGTTTGCTGCGTTCCCTGTCTCTTTTCTTTAGTTGGTGTGTTATTCTCAGTGTTATTCTCCTATAAGGCCTTAAGCCTTGCTTCTTTTTCTTTTATCACTTTAATTGTTTTTCATTCTGCCTTATTCTCTTTTAAGGCTTTAAGCCTTGTTTCTTTTTTCTTTTATTATTTTAATTGTTTTTTCCTTTTTTTAAACTAATAATTAGTAATACTTACTTTTTAAATAACTGAAGGCGGTAGTCCGCACGGCCATCTAGACTAGGATACAAAGTATTGATCTCATCAAAATACTTTAGTTGGTTATTTAAACCTAGCTTTATTCTTTTAATTTAGGTCGACTGTATGGAAGACTAGAAGCCATTACCAAAGCATGGGGCCTGTCCGTTTTCCGATATCGTCTACAGTAATAACAGTTCTAACTGTGGTATCAATTATTGCCCCTAAACGCAACACAACTAAGCGGGGACTTACAATACACCACTGCTCGTTATACTGTAGACGGTGCCGGAATCGACTGTTCCACCACCTTTGAACCAAGTCAACTCTTAAATTAAAGGATATAAGGCTGAGATTTATGATAACCTACTCATAATATTATGATTGAGTCTAGATAAAATCATGACATACTTAGTGTAGCTACCGGAGTTTCAACATATATATATTAAGTTATTTACGTGTATATATATATATATATATATATATATATATATATATATATATATATATATATATTCACTATAGGCAAGAGAATAATTGTAATAATAATAAGAAATTACATTCCATAATTAGCGTGTCTCGAAACTTTTATAAATTTGAGGAGTGTTACAATATTCCCTCCTTAAAAATATTCGTCCTCGAATGTTGCTAGGGTCATATTCTTAAGCTAACAATCATTTCTTATGTCCTTGAACCTCTAAAGTTTTCTTAGCACTACTCACCTTACCAAGAGACTCAAAATTTTCGCTAACTCCCTAAATTTTTAAAACTTTCGGCTGAGTTTCCCTTGTAAATTGGACTATCCAAAAAAAATATCCCTGACAGAAATAACACATCTACACCAACCACAACTAAATATACCATAACAGGCCATTCATAGGCACCATACACAGCTCATAAATTAATTACTCACACTCCGGCAAGGAGGTACCACAATAACTAATAATAATCAAAAACACAATAACTTTAGCACAAGTAACTCACTTTAATGAATTAAATATACTACGACATAACTAAATTACTACAACAACTAAGCATAATCTAGGAAGGACATAAATACTTGCTAAGTTATATTTAATAAATGAAATATACATGTCCAGCCAAACCTAGGTTCACATACCTTTTTCTTCAAATAAATATGGATATTTCTTCCTCATATCTTCCTCAACCTCCCACGTAGCTTCTTTTGAATCATGATTACTCCACAAAACTTTGAGAGATGCTATATCTTTTGTTCTCCACTTTCTTACTTGCCTATCAAGAATTTCTATAGGTACCTCTTCATAAGTCAAGCCTTCTTTAATTTCTACGGTATCGGCAGGTATTATATGCGACTCATCATGAATGTACTTCCTAAGCATAGACACATGAAAGACAGGTTGAACAGAGGACAACTCAATGCGTAGCGCTAGCTTATAAGCCACATTTCCTTTCTAGAATTTCATAAGGTCCAATAAATCTGGGGCTAAGTTTCCCTTTCTTACCAAACCTCATAACTCCTTTGTGAAACTTTCAAAAACACCTTATCACCAACCATGAACTCTAACTCACGATGCCTCTTGTCGGAATAAGACTTTTGACGACTCTGAGCCGCTTTAAGTCTTTCTCAAATTAGCTGAACTTTCTCCAAGGCCTCACAAACAAACTCTGGACCAATCAACGGCACCTCTGCTTGCTCAAACCAACCCACTGAAGACCTACATCTCCGCCCATACAATGCTTCATAAGGAGCCATACCAATGCTAGCCTGATAGCTGTTATTGTAAGAAAATTCTATAAGTGGCAAGTGATCATCCCAATTACCTCCAAAATCTATAACACATGCTCGTAACATATATTCGAGAGTCTGAATGGTCCTTTCTGCCTGACCATCAGTCTGTGGATTGAAAGCGGTGCTTAAATTGACCTTGGTACCTAATCTTTTCTGAAATGCCTGCCAAAAATGCGCCATGAACTGAGGGCCTCTATCAGATATTATTGAAATTGGAGTACCATGCAATCGGACTATTTCTTTGATGTACAACTACGCATATTGCTCTACGCAATATGTCTTCTTTACTAGTAGGAAATGTGCGGACTTTGTCAGTCGGTCTACAATAACCCAAATTGAATCATGTTTACGTTACATGCGAGGTAGACCTACTATGAAATCCATATTAATCATCTCTCACTTCCACTGTGGTATTTCTATGTCTTGAGCCAGGCCACCAGGCCTCTGATGCTCGACTTTGACTTGCTCGCAATTCAAACATTTAGCCACATGATCTGCTACTTGTTTCTTCATGCCTTTCCACCAATACAATTCTTTCAAATCTAGATACATTTTGGTAGCACCTAGGTGGATAGAGTACCTCAAACTGTGAGCTTCCTCCATTATGGCCTTCCTAAGACCACCTACATCAGGCACAGATAACCGATCATTCAACTTCAAAACACTGTCACTTCCTAGAGTGAAAGTGGTGATTTCTTTGCTTCTGACTCCTTCTTTTAATTTTACTAAGTACGGATCTTCGTCTTTCTTAGCCTTAACATGCGCAACAAGGGAAGATTGCGCTAAGGCATAAGCAGTTATATCTCCTTCTTCGGTCTCGTTCAATCAAATTCCATAATTTGTTAGTTTTTGAATTTCTCGACCAAAAGATCGCCTTTGTACTGCAAGATGGGCCAAGACACCCATTGACTTCCTACTAAGTGCATCTGCTACTACATTAGCTTTGCCCTGGTGGTAAAGGATATTGATGTCATAATATTTCAATAGCTCGATCCACCTTTTCTGTCTCAAATTTAGTTCTTATTGCTTGAAAATGTACTGGAGGCTTTTGTAATCGGTAAACACTTCAGAATGCTCGCCATAAAGGTAGTGTTGCCATATCTTTCATGCAAACACCATTGCTGCAAGCTCTAAGTCGTGTGTGGGGTAGTTCTTTTCATGATTCTTTAACTGCGTAGAAGCATAAGCAATAACCTTTCCATTTTGCATCAGAACACAGCCAAGGCCCATTCTGGAGGCATCACAATATACCGTGAACCCACCCGAACCTGTTGGCAAGGTTAGCACAGGTGCAGTGGTCAACCTCTTCTTTAACTCTTGAAAACTCTGCTCACAAGCGTTTGACCATTGGAACTTAACTGCTTTCTGAGTCAACTTAGTTAATGGAGCTGCAAGTGAGGAAAACCCCTCCACGAACCTTCTATAGTAACCAGCTAACCCCAAGAAACTCCTGATTTCGGTTGGCGTTGTCGGCCTAGGCCAGTTCTTGACTGTTTCTGTCTTCTGAGGGTCTACTTTTATTCCTTCACTAGATATCACGTGACCTAAGAATGCCACAGACTGCAACCAGAACTCACATTTTGAAAACTTGGCATAAAGCTAATTCCCCTTCAAGGTCTGCAAGGCTATTCTGAGGTGTTCTGCAGGATCTTCCTTGCTCTTAGAGTACACCAAAATATCATCTATAAACACAATAATAAAGTATCCAGGCATGGCTTAAAAACTCTGTTCATGATGTTCATGAATGCAGCTGGAGCATTTGTCAACCCGAAGAACATCACTAGAAATTCATAGTGTCCGTAGCGAGTTCTAAAGGTTGTTTTAGATATATCCTCTTTTCCGATTCTCAACTGATGGTATCTCGACCTCAAGTCTATTTTTGAAAAGTACTTTGCACCCTGAAGTTGATCAAATAAATCATCAATTCTTGGCAGTGGGTACTTGTATTGAATTGTAACTTTATTCAATTGTCGATAGTCGACACACATTCTGAGAGACCCATCTTTCTTCTTGACAAACAGGATCGGGGCACCCCACGGTGAAATACTCGATCTGATGAAGCCCTTGTTAAGAAGATCTTTCAACTATTCTTTCAACTCTTTAAGTTCTGCTGGAGCCATCCTGTAAGGAGGTATAGATATGGGCTGAGTGCCTGGAATGAGATCAATGCCGAAGTCTATGATTCTTTTGGGAGTAAGTCCGGGAAGGTCATCTGGGAAAACTTCTAGAAATTCCCTGACAACTGGCACTGACTAAAGTGCTGGTGGTTCTAATTCTGGATTAATAATGTGGGCCAAATAGGCAAGACACCCCTTGCCGATCATTCGTTGTGCCTTAAGGTAAGAAATAAACTTACCTACAAGCGATGCTGAACTACCCTTCCACTCTAAGACTTCTTCATTTGGAAATTGGAACCTGACTATCTTGGAATGACAATCTAACATGGCATAGCAGGAAGACAACCAATCCATACCCATGATCACATCAAAATCCACCATTTCTAACTCTATGAGAACAACTTTGGTGTTACGACCTTGGACTGAAACTATACAACCTCTGTAGACTCTGGTGAGTTTCACTGACTCACCAACTAGAGTGGATACTAGGAATGGCTCACTAAGTTGTTCAGGTTCTAGGCCGAGGTTTGCATTTGAATTTAGAATTTAGTTTGTTTTATAAAGATTTAAAATCAAAAGGAATGTTTTATATTTTAATATTTTAGTCAAAATTGTGTAATTTATAATTTTTATTGATATTTAATGTGTGAATTGTTATTAGAAGTTATTTAACATTTTTACAAGTCAATTTGATTTTGTAATATAAATTAGAATTTTGTCTTTAATAAATTAGGAAATTAAATTAAAAGAGAAGGAAAAAGATTGGAATTAAAAGGGAAATCGGATTTGGGCCAAAATTCCAGGCCCAAAGTGTAACGACCCGGCTCGTCGTTACGGGAATTTCCACCCCGTTACCTTGCATTAACATATCTTATGCTTCTATATCGGTGTTAGAACCTATCGGGTGAGTTAGGAGTGAATTGAATTAAAAATGAAGCAAATAGCATGTTTGAAGGAAGTTTGAATATGGAAAGTCAACCTAGAGTTGACTATCGAGTTAGAGTGCTCGGAATCGGATTCTGGATGATTCGACTAGTTTCGAGGGATCATTTATGACTTAGGAGAGCAATCGGTATTGAATTTGGAGATCCGGTGTAGAAATAGGCTTGAATTGGCTAAGGTTGAATTTTGGCGAAATCCCATCGATAGGTGAGATTTTGATCCGGGAGTCGGAATGGAATTCCGACAGTTGCAGTAGCTCCGTTAGGTGATTTTGGATATTCCTGCAAAATTTCAGGTCATTCGGACGTCGTTTGGTCGGGTTTTTGATTGAATGTGTAATTCGGAAGTTTTGAAGAAACATAAGCTTGAATCCGTGTGTAATTGGTGATTTTGATGTTTAGGATGGTGTTTTTATGATTGGAACAAGTCCGTATCGTGTTTTGGAGTATGTTGGTGGTTTTCGTTGGGGTCCCGGGGGCCTCGGGGTGAATCCGGACCATCATCCGGCATTTTTGGAACTTGGAAGTCTGCTGTAAATTTGCAGACCACTGTGCAAAAATTAAGCCATCGCGTTCGCGAGGTCAAGGCCCGCGTTCGCGTAGGCTGGGGCATATTGGTCATCGCGTTCGCGTGGGATGGTAACGCGTTCGCGTAAGATGAAGTTGGAACGCATCGCGTTCGCGTGGAATAAGGCCGCGTTCGCGTAGGAGAAAGATGGAGACCATCGCGTACGCGTGAAGGGTAGACGCGTTCGCGTAGAAGAAATCCGGCAGCTGGGGAAATGATCTTCGCGGACGCGTGATAAGGCGTCGCATTCGCGATGAAGTAATCAAACAGGCCATCGCGTTCGCGTGAGGTGCATCGCGAACGCGTAGAGTAAAATCGTCCGGCAGTGAGTTTAATTGCAGAACAGAGGGCTCACGGGTTCTTATACCCAAAACACAATTTTGAGCCCTAGAGAGAAGAAAACTCGAGGAGAACACTGAGAAATCATCGGGTATTCGTCGGAGGTAAGATTCATGACTCAAAAACATCATTTTATGGTAGAATTAACATCAATCTTCATGAAATTGGGTTGAAATCTTGTAGAAATGTGGCCTAGATATTGAAAACGGGATTTTTAGTTTTGGAAGGCCATTTGAACTCCGATTTTAGTAAATTTTATATGTACGGACTCGTGGCGGGACGAGGGTTTTGGAAATATGAGTTTCGAGATTTTTCGAGATGTGGGCCCGGGGCTCGGGTTTTGCCAATTTCGTGATTTTTGATATTTTTGGAGTTCTTTCGATTGGGTTATGTTCCATTAGCCTATTTTGATATATTTGTGCTGATTTGTGCTAGTTTTGACGTGCGTGGATGCCGGTTCGAGGAGCAAAGGCATCGCGGACATGAGCTTTCGTCGGTTCGAGGTGGGTAATTCTTGTAAATGATGTCCTGAGGGTTAGTAAACCCCGGACTTGCACATCTTAGTGCTATGTTGAGGTGACTTGCACGCCGGATAACGGGCGTGGGGTAGAGCACCATTGGGGATTGTGACTTGGTCCGTCCCGCGTAATAAATAATAACACCTAATTGTTGAAGTGAATTGGACTAATTATCATGTTTGGACTTCGTGCCAATTATTTGAGTCCTTCAGGGATTGGTATCACTGTTTTGATAACACCGTGCATATTTTATTCTAATTTAAGGTTTTAAATGGTATTTTTGCTATTTAGCATTCTTATAAGGTTATGAAAAACTTGAACAAGGTCTTAATAATATTTTAGCCGTGAGCTAATGTGATATTGTTGCCCGTAGGGCTTTTCTTGATTATTTGTTAGACTGATTGGAGCTGAGGGCCATATGTTAGGGCATGACATTCATATGAGCATATGCATACACATGCATGGATCGGACTGCACGCCGTAGTGGTATACGGATCGGGCTGCGCGCCGCAGCAGGTGTGATATTAATATTGTGCTTGGGCTGTAGGAGCCCCTCCGGAGTCTGAACCCCCACAGTGAGCACGGGTACCCAAATTGGATCGAGCTACACGCCGTAGCGGTCATATGCATTGCATGGCATACATACATTGGTTTACGTGTACTACGTGGCATAACATTCAACACTCATACATTACTGGCACACATGCATTAGTTGCCTTATTGACCAGATCTCCTGGTGTAAATTGATAAGGAGTGCTGAGCCCGAGGGGCTGATTTGAGTGCGGACTTGCACTGCTTGAGATTTTATCCAGGTATTGGTATATTATTATGAAATAAAGTAGCTAAAATTGAGATTTCTAAATAATCTACTCACATATGCTTGAAAGGAATAAAAAGATAGTTCGGTATTGTGTAGCATGAGATAGTGCCTATCGTGGTTTTCTTCCCTTCAGCATTATTTACTTTTATTACTGCTGAGTTGGAAGTACTCACACCCGACTCCCTGCACCTTGTGTGCAGATCCAGGTACACCATAGTGGAGCTGATTCTATTGCGGCTCGGGAGTGCTTTTGGACAGTCGAGGTAGCTGCCAGCGTTCGCAGGACATGATTCTCCAGTTTGTCTGTATTTTGTTCTGATCATCCCACACTTGTGCACAGTTATATTCACTATTTACACTTTGTATACTCTGTAGAGGCTCATGACTCTTGACCCTTCGGTCTATGGGAGTTGGCACATGTTGGGACTTGGTTCCCTGTTTTAAATATATCTATCACTGTTGTGCTTAAATTGGATAAAGTGAGCTTGTGGCTCCGTGGTTATTGTTGATTGGTCGGGCTGGCCTAGCAGTGTGTTGGGCGCCATCACGACCGGATTTGGGGTCGTGACAAGTTGGTATCAGAGCCTAGGTTTACTAGGCCTTATGAGTCTTGAGCCGGTTAGTAGAGTCTTGTGGATCGGTACGGGGACGCCTGTACTTATCCTCGGGAGGCTGCGAACCTTTAGAAACACTTCACATTTCTTGGAATTCTTATCGTACGCACTTGATTCAGCTTGAGATATACCTTTTTGAAACTCCTTCCGCACGTCCGTGTACTCTTCGAGCGCTCAGTAATATAATTGACTTATGGCCTGCGATTCCCTGGTCGAGGGGCGAGATGTAATCTCTATGAATTTATGTTGGGCCAGTCGGGAGGACTTGAGGTCAGATCCTTGTCTATGGCTTGAACACCAAGGTATTAATTTTGCGAGTCGGTATTATGAAGTTCATACGATCGGTATTGATCCTTATTGTGCATATGGCAGTTTGATAATGGGAGAGCTGTAAGGTATTCAGTTCTTATTATGATTTGATATGTAGCCCTAGCTATAAGCGTGAGAAATAATTATCATATCTCGTAATTGGAAGGTAAAGTGCCTTATGTGTAGTGAAACGAGTTTAAACTCAGGAAGACTAAAGTGATTTTGATATGTGTTATGATTCGAGCAGGTACAACACAAGTTCAAGTATAAATTGTGATAATATGATTCGTATAGTATGGGATTTAATGTTGTTGAAATACATTGTGATATCTTGTTGAGTTGTGGATGTATTGTTAGAATGGTTTGGTGATTCTCTGGCAGGTGGATAGGCCAATTTACAAAGGAAACTCTGCCGAAATTTTTGGAAAAATTTGGGACTTAGAAAGATTTCTCTCACCTAAAGAGAGTGGGCTTATTGGTGGTGCATGTATATCTGCAAGAATTGCAGAAGAGCTAAGGTCTCTAATGATTCGAGTCTCTGTCAAGGCTTGTAAATGACTTGAGTTTAATCTCATATTAACATTTCGGCATCACTTGAGTAATAATGATATGAGTGGTTGAAAGTGCTTTGATGAATGGCTTCGAGCTAAGTCGGGGAGGTTGCTATTGATTAACTGATTGCACTATTGTGTGCTATGTTGATTCTGTCTCTAAGTATGTTGGGAAATTCTGGTAAAGGTTATGGTGCTTCGTAGATATGAAGAAATACTAGGATGTTGTGAACTTATGTTGGTAAAGAATGTTCGTGTATAGAAAAGAAAGATAGCTAATTGTATCAGTATGTAATCATGATCTGCAGTGTCAGAGTTCTAATAAGACACGAGTGGTCCTACATAATAGGACAGTTGAATTACAGCTGAATAAGGGTGAATGATGTCCAAGAATGGTTTTGCAGTGTTCAAGATTTTGCTTGTAACAGTAGGTGTCTTAATATTGTGCATGTGGCTAAAGATGGTGGTTTCGTTAGAAGAGATCGGTACTTGTGTTATATTATGTGAATGATGGGATTCTATGTAATCCGTATTGGAAGGTAATGATAACGAATTCAAATCGCAAGAGGTTCTTCAAAATAAAGTATTGTAGGATGTGATCCTTTTGGGAAATATCGAGAGAGTATTCAGTGGCCTATATGTCTTAGACCGTGTGGTCTTATGTACGAGTCTCATGTGGAATGAGTTGATGTGTTATGGTTCTACAGTAATGGCTAATATTAAATCAAAGATGAATCAGAAAGGAAACTGGGTAAGTGGAACGACTTGTTAATAAACCAGAATGGTATAAAAAGAATGCGATTGATTCCTGGTGTGTGGTTGAAGTAATGAGTCTTGCAGATATTGTGCAATAAAGCTTTTGAGTGCTGGCAGTCGTGTAACCCGATATGGGTATAATATGGGTATAATGACTCAGTCCTGGCAGTTTAACTTATGCAATGTGATTGGGAGAAAGAGTTTATGATGTGTTTTAATGTGGTTTGAAAAATGAGTGTATTTTTTCTGTTGGTATGCAAAGCTTGGAATGTGTAATGAGTTTTCTCTATATGGGATCATAAAAGTCCTTGACCAGTTGAGTGCGTCGATGTTTGCGGCGTAGGAAAGGGATAAGAATTTCCATGTTATTTTAGTATGGTATTGTATATGCGATGTGTTATGGAAAAGTTGATAATGGTATATTCTAGGTTTTGAGATCAGTTCATAATATATGGGAAGTCAATAAAATTATTGAGCAACGCGGACAGCTGCAGGTGAATTAAGAATCGATCTTTCTGATAATTTAAGAAAATGATACTGCTATTCTATTTACTTGGCAGGGAATATGATCCAAAAAGGACAAGGTAATGTAAAATGATGATATCCAATTGTATGGTGGTATTCTCTTGTTGGATCGACTATAATAACTGAATCGTTGATGGCATAGTGAAATTTCCGAATGGCCGTCGTGGTATGAATGGACGCTTGATGTGCGTTATGTATTCGTACGGTGGAGTGTGGAACCAGGTATAGCGATTCATGTGTTATATATGTGTTGGAGACTAGAAGTTCTCGTAATCCGCCTATGCAGTGGTTGTATATCGTGTGCATCGGCACCGTTTTGTGATTATTGGAAATCGGAAGCCCTAGAGGCTCTCTCTTGACTTGATAAGACGAATTTGGATTATGATACTTGATTGCTGACTGGTTGTCATGGGTCAGATTGTCTAGACTAATGTGATATGGACTATGTCGGAAAATGGCACAAATTGCGTAGCAGAGAGCATCAGAGTATGCTCCAACAGAGCAGTTGTACCCAGGACCGACGGACGGCTGGTAGGCATTGCTTTGTTAGTTGGACCTTAGCGGCGGATGTCAGTGTAGAAGGTATCTACCATTGATTCAGTTCCAGTATTGAGAAACGTTGTCAGATGCGTTTCATGTGGCCGAGCTTGAGGCTATATGTATATATATGTTTGCTATAATGAGAAAATTCGACTCGATATGCATTTCCTTTGCGAGATTTATGCTTGGATCGGGTGGCACGCCGCCACAGCTATGGTATCTAGATCGGGTGGCACGTCACCACGGGTATGTCATTGGAGCGGGTTGTACGCCGCAACAGAATATTGTAAAAATATAGTTAGTTATAAGCTACCTGGTATACAATACTTCCTCGCTTCTGAGGAAAAGACCGTTTTGAGTATCGCTTGGCGAATGGCACATCGGTTGTGTCCTTTCGGGATTTAATAGCATAGGTTAATGGTTTCACCGTGGGTGAGGTTGATTGCTTGGGTTCAGACCTAGATCTGTGCGTGGCTGACCTTTTTGAGCTTGGTAACTCGAGGTGCTTCATGAGTAATAATGTTGGGATAGAATCACGAATCGTGGCAAGGCCACGTGATGTTATGACCTCTCGAGGAGGATTCAGGTACTCTATTTCTATAATGCGAGACGCGATCTCGGTTCTATGTTATGATGGCACAGAGGAACTGAATTGCAGCTCTATTTGCTGGAGACAATTGTCATGATTTGAGCTCTCATGATTCGGGTGTGTGCAAACATTTCTATTGGAGCCTATGTTGTGCTCGTTGTGGCTTAGGCCGGTGTTGAGGTGTCATATCACCAATGCGGTGTGTTATAATTGAAATGACCTTTGGAGTCATTTATGAATACGAGCATATTGGATCTTAGCTTGTTAGAAAGGTAAAAATCGAGGTTTGGCTCCGAAACCTATTGTGGTATCAGTTAAAAGTGAAATAGATTCATGAATGGTTGACCTGAGAGATGGGTTCGATATATCGCGTGTTCGGTTGCCGTGGGCACGATATGAAGGTGTTGGAACAAGACTCTATCTAATGAAAAAGGGTTTTTCAGTTGGTATTTGGTTATCATGGGAAATTGTGTGATTAGAGACTATTGTCTCGAGTGATTGGGTTGTTTGATACATCATATGATCTCACCCGGAGTGGTGAGTGTGGGTTATTGCAGTGGATTCTAGTGTATCCTGAGTATAGGCATGGGATTAGCATTTGGCATATGATTTCAGAAAGTACAATGTGATTTATGGTTCAGATGGTCCGTGAAATTTTGACTATGTGGTGTTTTCGGACTTATGTGAGATAGGGTGACGTATGATCACCCGGATATATGCTTGGTAAGGTCATTCGGTTATTGGGTGGCTTCTAGTACAACTTTGAGTCCGCTCGAGGACGAGCGTTTGCTTAAGTTGGGGAGAATGTAACGACCCGGTCCGTCGTTACGGGACTTTCCACCCCGTTACCTTGCATTAACATATCTTATGCTTCTATATCAGTGTTAGAACCTATCGGGCGAGTTAGGAGTGAATTGAATTAAAAATGAGGCAAATAGCCTTTTAAAATGAAGCTTGGTTATGAAAAGTCAACCTAGAGTTGACTATGTAGTTAGAGGGCTCGGAATCAAATTCTGATAATTTGGTTAGTTCCGGGAGGTGATTTGTGACTTAGGGGAGCGATCGGAATTGAATTTGGAGGTCCGTGTAGAAATAGGCTTGAATTGGCTAAGGTTGAATTTTGGCGAAATCCCATCGATAGGTGAGATTTTGATCCGGGAGTTGGAATGGAATTCCGACAGTTGCAGTAGCTCCGTTAGGTGATTTTGGATATGCCTGCAAAATTTCAGGTCATTCGGACGTCGTTTGGTCGGGTTTTTGATTGAATGTGTAATTCGGAAGTTTTGAAGAAACATAAGCTTGAATCCGTGTGTAATTGGTGATTTTGATGTTTAGGATGGTGTTTTTATGATTGGAACAAGTCCGTATCGTGTTTTGGAGTATGTTGGTGGTTTTCGTTGGGGTCCCGGGGGCCTCGGGGTGAATTCGGACCATCATCCGGCATTTTTGGAACTTGGAAGTCTGCTGTAAATTTGCAGATCACTGTGCAAAAATTAAGCCATCGCGTTCGCGAGGGCAAGGCCCGCGTTCGCGTAGGCTGGGGCATATTGGTCATCGCGTTCGCGTGGGATGGTAACGCGTTCGCGTAAGATGAAGTTGGAACGCATCGCGTTCGCGTGGAATAAAGCCGCGTTCGCGTAGGAGAAAGATGGAGACCATCGCGTACGCGTGAAGGGTAGACGCGTTCGCGTAGAAGAAATCCGGCAGCTGGGGAAATGATCTTCGCGGACGCGTGATAAGGCGTCGCGTTCGCGATGAAGTAATCAAACAGGCCATCGCGTTCGCGTGAGGTGCATCGCGAACGCGTAGAGTAAAATCGTCTAGCAGTGAGTTTAATTGCAGAACAGAGGGCTCACGGGTTCTTATACCCAAAACACAATTTTGAGCCCTAGAGAGAAGAAAACTCGAGGAAATCACTGAGAAATCATCGGGTATTCGTCGGAGGTAAGATTCTTGACTCAAAAACATCATTTTATGGTAGAATTAACATCAATCTTCATGAAATTGGGTTGAAATCTTGAAGAAATGTGGCCTAGATATTGAAAACGGGATTTTTAGTTTTGGAAGGCCATTTGAACTCCGATTTTAGTAAATTTTATATGTACGGACTCGTGGCGGGACGAGGGTTCTGGAAATATGAGTTTCGAGATTTTTCGAGATGTGGGCCCGGGGCTCGGGTTTTTGCCAATTTCGTGATTTTTGATATTTTTCGAGTTCTTTCGATCGGGTTATGTTCCATTAGCCTATTTTGATATATTTGTGCTGATTTGTGCTAGTTTTGACGTGCGTGGATGCCGGTTCGAGGAGCTAAGGCGTCGCGGGCATGAGCTTTCGTCGGTTCGAGGTGGGTAATACTTGTAAATGATGTCCTGAGGGTTAGTAAACCCCGGACTTGCACATCTTAGTGCTGTGTTGAGGTGACTTGCACGCCGGATAACCGGCGTGGGGTAGAGCACCATTGGGGATTGTGACTTGGTCCGTCCCGCGTAATAAATAATAACACCTAATTGTTGAAGTGAATTGGACTAATTATCATGTTTGGACTTCGTGCCAATTATTTGAGTCCTTCAGGGATTGGTATCACTGTTTTGATAACACTGTGCATATTCTATTCTAATTTAAGGTTTTAAATGGTATTTTTGCAATTTAGCATTCTTATAAGGTTATGAAAAACTTGAACAAGGTCTTAATAATATTTTAGCTGTGAGCTAATGTGATATTGTTGCCCGTAGGGCTTTTCTTGATTATTTGTTAGACTGATTGGGGCCGAGGGCCATATGTTAGGACATGACATTTTATGTGAGCATATGCATACACATGCATGGATCGGACTGCACGCCGCAGTGGTATACGGATCGGGCTGCGCGCCGCAGCAGGTGTGATATTAATATTGTGCTTGGGCTGTAGGAGCCCCTCCGGAGTCTGAACCCCCACAGTGAGCACGTGTACCCAAATTGGATCGGGCTACACGCCGTAGCGGTCATATACATTGCATGGCATACATACATTGGTTTATGTGTACTACGTGGCATAACATTCAACACTCATACATTATCGGCACACATGCATTAGTTGCCTTATTGACCAGATCTCCTGGTGTAAATTGATAAGGAGTGCTGAGCCCGAGGGGCTGATTTAAGTGCGGACTTGCACTACTTGAGATTTTATCCAGGTATTGGTATATTATTATGAAATAAAGTAGCTAAAATTGAGATTTCTAAATAATCTACTCACATATGCTTGAAAGGAATAAAAAGATAGTTCTGTATTGTGTAGCATGAGATAGTGCCTATCGTGGTTTTCTTCCCTTCAACATTATTTACTTTTATTACCGCTGAGTTGGAAGTACTCACACCCGACTCCCTGCACCTTGTGTGCAGATCCAGGTACATTACATCAGAGCTGATTCCATTGCGGCTCGGGAGTGCTTTTGGACAGTCGAGGTAGCCGCCAGCGTTCGCAGGACCTGATTCTCCAGTTTGTCTGTATTTTGTTCTGATCATCCCACACTTGTGCACAGTTATATTCACTATTTACACTTTGTATACTCTGTAGAGGCTCATGACTCTTGACCCTTCGGTCTATGGGAGTTGGCACATGTTGGGACTTGGTTCCCTGTTTTAAATATATCTATCACCGTTGTGCTTAAATTGGATAAAGTGAGCTTGTGGCTCCGTGGTTATTGTTGATTGGTCGGGCTGGCCTAGCAGTGTGCTGGGCACCATCACGACCGGATTCGGGGTCGTGACACAAAGGTCCCAACCCGCTCAAATAACCCAAACGGATCCCAAATCCTCCAGGCCAAAACCGGATACAAAACCCTGCCCATACCCAGTTAAAAGACCCGGTCCAGCTGTGCTTCAATCTCAGACGTTAAGTTAGTTGATCCAACGGCTAAAATTAGAGACTAATTTTAATACACCAATTCCCCTACCCCAAGCCCCTGTATCAACCCTCATTCCCAAACACCCTTCCCCCCATCTATCACCTTGTCTCTAAGAGACGACCTAAAACCTAGCCGCCGTGCCCCGCCTGCCGGAATTCGCCTCACGGCGGTTCCGGTAGGCCAATGACTTCCATTTTTACACCAAACAACCCCCTCAACCTCCTCGTTCCAACCCCGCTAACCATCAAACTCAAATCATACCCGAGCTCTTCAAATCTTAAATCAAAGATTCGACCCAAAACTCAAACTACCCCAATCAGCCCCAAATTCACACCATAGCCCCTCCAAACCTCCCTCATACCCAAATGACCTTTGGTCCGGCTCGAATCTGACCGGAAGCAGTAAAGCCCCAAATTTTGTCCCTCAAGAACCCTAATTTTTCAAAAGCCTATTTCAAGCCAAATTGATCATCAATTGGGGTCCAAGGGACCTTAGTCTAGGTGTTCTCAATCAAGAACACCTCGATTAAGGCCCGTTTGGCCTCAATAATTCCAAGCCGAGTTCGAAGCTGGTTCGATTCAAGTTCCAAGGTACTTTTATTTCTTTTTTTATTTCCTCTACCTTTTTAATTGCCTTTGTGTTTGTGTGTTTAGCAATGATATCGTTTTTCGATTTTTTTTTCTGTTTTCTTCATCCCCAACGGATCTTTCATTTGGTTAATTTTGTTTTTGCTTATTTGATTGATTGTAGTTGTTGGGATGGCCTTATGTGTTTAATTCGATTAGCGTCGTCAAATAAAAAATTGACATCCTCGCTTATTCTGTCCATCTCCTCAAAGACCCTTTATTTGATCTATCATTTTTCTGTTTTGCGTATTTGATTGTTTATGTTATAGGATGGATATTCGCTGCGATTAGCGTCATCGAATAAGTAGATTCATATTTTTTTATTTCTGGCCGAGAACCATTAAATTACTGGTATTACCCATCGATTTGTTGTTTGTCGATTGTCACGTGTTGTGATCGATTTAACGAAGGTCGTCGTTTAATTTCTAGGTTTGTTGTTGTAAATTTCGGACAGTGATTAGCACTGATTTAGTAGTCATTATTGAACTGAAGTTTCAATTGATTTGTGGTTCTAAAAATAAGACTGTTTGGATAGCTGAATAGTTAGGGGCTGCTGTTAAATGGTGATAATTGAGTAGGGAGTACTTTTAATCTTAATTAAGGGGTAGATATTTGTAGGGTTGAAAAGAGAGGTGCTAGTTGGACTTTAAGGGTTGAAATTAGACATCAATTAGGATTTGAACTGATTGAAAGAAAGTTGGTTCTGTTTTCCAGTCTATAAGATGAGGGACATAGCCTTTGAAAAGAAGAACAGACATCTATAGACTGAAAACACACACAAAAAAGACACTGAAAAACACACTACATACACTGAAGAAAAACTGAGACTTTGAGAGAACATACCCTTTTCTCACACATTTTATGAAGCATTTTTCTGAAACAGACATTCTAAAACAGATTTCTAAACAGAAAAATTTAGAGAACATAGATTTCATGCACTGATTTTGAAAAGGAGATTAGACACTTCTTGATACACACTCAGTTATACACTCGAAAACATGGGTTTTAATTGACTGTTCAGTTTGTTTTGCTGTTTTGAATTATCAATCTCTAAGTTATAGTGTCATAGAAACTGTTTGCATTCCAATGTTTGTTTTGGACTGGTTATACTAATCGTTTGCCTGCTGCTGAGATCTGCTACTGCTACTGCTGATTATACCCTCCTAATCCTTTTCATTTCCAGGTATTCATCTCATTTCCTAAGGTTTGAGAATGGACGAATGTTGAAATTGATTTGAGCCAAACTAAAATTGGTAAAGAGATCCATGTTTAATGTTTGTTCCTACATTTTGAAGTCATGGATAGTCTTAATTTAGATTGATTCTTCATATATGGATATTTGATTTGTGATTGCTGTCCAATTCTTGTGGATGTTGAGGATTCAAATAAGTCACTTCGATTCAGATGAATTATTATAAGGATATGTCATTTGTATTAAAGTTTGTTCTGCCTTCTTTTGCTTTTTGTTGTAAGGTAGTTATACTACACTAATTACTGTATCAACTAGCAATTTGTTTTCTTCATAACCCTTCTTCACCATATGAAGCTAACGATAGCACCCCCCCCCCCCGAGCATATGTAACAGATACTATAGTTAAACACCACTAGAAAATGGCGAGAATTTCTGAGTCGAGTTGAGATCCAAGTTGAGTCAGTCGAATTTCTTGTAATTGTTTCTTCCGAACAAAAATATATTGAAGAAACTTGCTTAAAGGTCGTTCTCTTCTCTGTTCTTATTTATGTGCTTACTTGTACGTTGAATGATCTAAAAGAAATATAAGTGCACATATGTGATTAGTTGTTAAATTAAGGTAGCCTTGAAAGCTCTAAAATCAAAGGTATCAGAATTTCTATTCGTGTATGCATATGTTATTTTACTAATGTTATGTTACTTGGTAGTAGTATATATTTTGAAAAATTCAATTTCTTTTGTTATCATTATTCCTTATAGTAGTATACTAGTAGACTATTTCCAACATGGTTTGGTTGTCCCTTTCTTGGAAAGAGGATTTAATCGTTGTAGATATATTTTTGGTTCACTTTGGCAATAGCGTTTCCTTTTAATTCTTACTGTTTATATTTTTATTTTATTTTTCATTCTTTCTTTCTTTTTTTTTTCTCTCCCTGATTTTGGAGTATTTAAAAGTTATTGTTCTTTTTTTAGTGGTTACGTTTTTTTGATTCATCACTGTGTTCAATTAGTTTTCCCTATAGTAAGTAATTTAAGTGTTAGTGCAATACAATTAAATAATCTACATCCCTCATGTAATTAATTTTTAACTCTTTAAAAATCATGGTGCATCATTAGTTGAATTTTTTATGATCCTCGTATTAGACTCACAATTTAGATCTAACAAATTGATAAATACTCATCGTTTTGCTTTACGCCCGATTAAGATTAGTACTACAATTATATATACGCTCGCGTAATATAATTGTAAATTTAATTCTAAAAAAATCAATTTGGAATATGCGTTCGCGCAATTTCGATCAAAATTTTCTTAATAATAAAAATGGGTTGCGGGTTATTAATTAATTTTAGTTTTATAAATTATTAAAAAAAATGAGGTTAATGGATAGTTTCAATTAGTTCATTCGTGGCTTTAACTGTTATTAGTAACGTATTTTGTATAATTACAAATTAAGCCTTAGTAGTATATATATATATATATATATATATATATATATATATATATATATATATATATATATATATATATATATATATATATATATATATATATATATATATATATATATATATATATATATATATATATATATATATATATATATATATATATATATATATATATATATATATATATATATATATATATATATATATATATTAGGCAATATGTAAGCCAGTGTTTAATCTAGTTAATGACATCCCTTAGTGGTTAATTTCTTTAGTTTTAAAAATGATTAATTTAATTTAATTATAAAAAAATGGTTAATTTATTTTGATATATATATTTTTATGCTATTTGTCATTTCAGGTTTTAGTAATGCTTATTTATAAAATATGGCACGAAACAAGGTATTAATTAATATAAGTTTGCACTTACAAATATTTGTTTAATTTGGATGATTTTTCTGTATATTTAGAGATAAATAAAATAATATGTATAATCATTTTAGATTTATTTATTTTTAACAAAATAAGACAAGTTTCAATATAAAATTAGGGGACTTTCCTAGATACACATGCGTTAAAAATGCTTAAATTTCGGGATATGTCGCTTAGTGGATTTCACGGCATTCCCAAAATAGTAATACGCTAGCATCTTTTGGTACGTACTTGATAAAATTACCTCCCTAAACTCGGGTACACATTTAGGTGACCCCAATCCAAATCCCAATGAAGTCGGTATACATCAAAAATTGCGGACACATTTATGTGACGAAATTTGAGATATATTCTCACGACGTTATAATTTTCTTCTAAAGCAATAAAAACGGTTCGGAGTGATAATTTACACATTAGTTCATATTTGCTAAAAATCAGATAATCCAGCCGAATATAAACAGTTAAGCGACTGTGCTAGAACCACGGAACTCAGGAATGCCTAACACCTTCTCCCGGGTTAACAGAATTCCTTATCCTGATTTTTGGTACGCGGACTGTTTAACAGAGTTAATCTTTTCCTCGATTCGGGATCCAAACCGGTGAATTGGGACACCATAAATCTCCCAAGTGGAGACACTGAATTAATAAATAAATCATGGTTCGATTGTCCTTTAATTGGAAAAACTCCCTCGTGCCCACGCGGGTACGCGCCAAAAGGAGGTGTGAAAGCTCTGGCGATTAACCCAGAACCACTGGTTCATGGTTACAAATTCGAGCTTAGAATAATTGTTGTATTTGGCTTTGTTCATTATTTGATATTTTTATATGATAAATGCTTAATGTGCAAAATGATGATTTTTACCGCTTGATATTATTTGAACTGTATACATATAAACTGTGCCGAAACCCTACTTCCTTTTGAGTTCTAAAAATGGTGCATACGTTCGCGTAGCCCGATTTTCAAAAATTATTCCAATTAAGTGAGTGTTAGGGCAAGTGACAAGATCGGGCAGACTTTAGTGCTCCCGTTACGTCGCCCCCTCCTCAGCCCCAGTTGTCCACTCGGGTAAGCCAGGTTTAGAACAATAAACCCAGGTTTTTAATCCTAGAATAACAAAGCCTCATGCCGGATCCCTAGTAGGAACGTTTGTTTGAATCATGTTGCATTCGACTTAGGGGACTCAACACAGGGGTTGGGTCCGTCTAGGACAGGTAACCTGAAATGAATGGACCATCCTGCTACATAAGATTGTGTGCATTTATTTGATTATATCAGCATGTTGACCAGCTTCAACAATTGGAAAACCAAGAAATAACAATGTAATTTTGTCCGAACAATGTCTAAATCATGTTAGTATGTCTTCAAAAATAATACTTTTTGGGATTTAAAAAGATTTTTGTTTTAAATTCGGTTTGTTTTCTTTGGCGAACTACGCCGGTTTGATTCTCACTGGATGTGAGATACGTAGGCAACCCCCATCGGGTCCAATCTCCCTTTTTACAAAAATAGTCATTAAAAAATGTGTCAAAAAATTTGGTCAATAATAAGTCGGTGATTTGTTTCGAAGAAAACATGCTTTCATAAACAGTTTAAGAGTCATCCCTGAAACCTTGAATCTCCAGGATCAGATGGATGCTATCCAAGAATCACCCCATGTTATCATGGAAAGGGCTCGGATACAACTACAAGAATGGTGGAATGATCTAGAGGAAGATGGTCAAGTGTGGGTGAAAAAACAGTTGGGTCCTTTGCTAGACATACTGCATGTCAAGCCACGAGATGACTTGATCAAAGCCTTGGTGACCTTTTGGGATCCTGTTAATAATGTGTTCCATTTCTTTGATTTTGAACTCACTCCTACCTTAGAAGAAATAGTCGGGTACATTGCTTTCGGCCAGGAGTTAAAGGAGCATAAGCTCATATTTCCTAGGGCCCCATCGGTGCATAAATTCTTCGATCTCTAGAAGATCAGCAAGAAAACAAGCAACTATCGTGTACAAAATGGGAGTTGCAAGTTCTACTTCTTGTATTACAGATTCGGAAACTCAGCCGGATTTGAAACACATGAAAAAAGGATCAAACAACCAACAAAATAAAGTCATATGGGAGATTCATCGCCGATTCGCTTTTATTGTGGCATTTCTAGGAATCATGGTGTTTCCAAACTCAGAAGGTTCCATAGACACCCGCATGGCAAGAATTGCACAGGTTTTTGTAGATAAAAAAGATCACACCATTGTCCAGCTGGTATTATCCGATATGTACCGGGCCTTGACCTTGTGCAAATCTGGGAGCCCGCTGTATGAAGGTTGCATCATTCTCCTACAAATGTGGATGATCAAACATTTTCGGCACCACCCTAAGTTCTTAAGACATGCTTCAGACGGGACCAACTTCATCGTTAAATACGAAGAAAGGGTGGAAGATTTTATAACACCTGAGGGGTTTGAAGCATGGATTTTCTATCTGAGAAAATTAAGAGCGGATCAAGTCGAATGGACTATAGGGTGGCTCCCGATAAAGGAGATCATTTACATGACTGCTTCAAAGGGCTACTTAATGATAATAGAGGCAAGAAGTATACAACCTTATCCGCCTCAAAGAGTCTTGAGACAGCTTGGGAGATATCAGGTGATACCAGAGAAGATGGACTTGAGCAACATAGCCATTGAATTGCACCCAGAGGTGGCTATCCCTGAAGAGATGGTGAATGAAGATTGGCATTGTTTCCAGTATTTAAAAAGTAGCACCATAGTGCCAGACCCAATAAAAGGCGAGTTTGATCCCGAGTATGTTGCTTGGTTTCAAAGAAGTTTTCACGTGAGCCCTGGGCCCGAGATCGAAGCAATCATACCTACCAAAAGACATGGTTCGAGCTTTCGATGATAAAATCCAAGAAAGATTAGCTTGGCTGGCTAAAGAACGTGAATACAAAGACTACATTGGAGAACTAGAGAAGCAGATACAAAATCTCCAATATGAAAATGGCTTACAGATTGCAGCCGACGAGGGGGTCAAAAAGAAGTTGACTCAAGAAAAGGACACTCTCAAGGCTCGAATCTGGCGAATCAGAAAAGAAGCCAACAGCCAACTAAGAAGCCGAGCCGATCAAAGGTTGATGGACGAACTGAACCAATAGCTCAGAGAGAGCCAATAAAAGTTGGAGAGGTCCGAGGCTAGCAAGGAAGGGATGCAGGCCAGATGGGCGAGAGGTGCAGCGGAGCGAAGAGAGTACTTGCGGTAGGTCAAAAGGAATTGCGAGCTGAGCGTCGGGGTATTGAGAGAGACAATTTCCACTCTCCAAGAACAGATCCACAGACAGGCTCATGAAGCTAGGGAAGATAAGGAACGGTGCTTCGAGATGATGGCCCTAATGGAAGGACAAATGAAAAGATTCCAAGATCGGCTTACGGATGAGGCGCGAATACTGGGGTTAAAAAACTGACAGATAGAGCAGTTATTCAAGGAAAGGGATAACATTCGGGGAAGGATCGACGAGATTGGATACTACATTCACATGAGATGCCTATCATGTGAACGGATGCCCCGAGATGTCCTTTTTTCCTCTATCATGGGTTATGTCCGAAGAATTGAAAGATATGCGAAGAGGTCTTGCACCAAGGACCACAGCCAGACCATATCGGGCCCCACCGACGCAGAAGCTCAAAATCTTAGAACTTGTCTAGTTTTGAAATTGTATTTCTTTTTTGGGTCTAGTCGTGTGACTTTTTATAAAAAGGGCTGAATATGTTTTGACCATCATTTTAAGTTTGACTGTTGTAAATCCAATTTGTTTTTGGAAAACCTTTGAAAATTATTTTGTGTATTGTACTTACACGAACTACGCTAGGGTCTGATTCATGCGGGGACATGATACGTAGGCAATCTACATAAGATTCGACCATTGTTATAGTAAAAAAGGGGAAAATAAATAAAAGAAGTGAGAGATATAATGGATAGGCATAGTTGATAAGCTGGGATGACGCATGCGGTCTGAACAAAAGCATAATAGAAATGGTTCATTGCATGAGGACACTGCATCCCCAATGTGATTTTACCATATCTGTTAAAATTTTAACACTAACAAGTTTGTGTTTTTTTAATCTCCAGTTAGTGTTAGAGTGTACTGGCATCACACAGATATCATACAAGATCGAAAGGACCTATACCTAAAAGTATGACTGGGTCAGATCACAGCAGTGAGTCGGAAAAGGCAATGAGCCAGACGCTCAAAGAAGCTTTAGAAAAAATGGAACAGATGCAGTTGAAAATGAGCGAAATGCAGACGGCGCTGGCCAGAGCACAAAAGGGTCCTGAATCACCCACTACTCCTACTTTCCCACCAGGTTTTACCTAGAATACTTTTCTCCCGATCCCTCAACAAGAGTCCCAGACCTTCATTACCACCAGGGAAGGGATGCTCACGAACACCCAGCTCCACCACCAAATCAAAACCCTCCTCTACCAAAGGGCCATGTCTTTGTGGCACCTCCCCCCAGCTCCATTGCATAGATCATCAAGTGAACCGTTATTTCAGGTTCACGACACTCGGTATTACCCTCCTGAACCCACGTTCAGGGCACCCGAACCACCCACATAAACTCCTCCCTTTGAGGTCCTAGTGGAAAAGCCAGCCAAGAGCTCAGAACAAGATGAGATGATACGAAAAGTCAAGAGCCTGGAGCAGTCCTTCAGGAACATGCATGGAATGGGGAATCAACCTTTCCCCGACATACAACTGCCAGCTGGGTTCAAAATGCCCAAATTTGATCTATATGAAGGGCACGGTGATCCCATGTCTCATCTGCGAGGATTTTGCAGCAAGACGAGGGGAGCAGGTGGAAAAGATGAGCTACTGATAGCTTATTTTGGACAGAGTTTGAGCGGGTCTGCCTTGAATGGTACACAAGGAAGGATCCAAGTAGATGGTATACTTGGGATGATTTGGTGCAAGCGTTCCCCGGGCACTTTCAATATAATCTGGAGATAGTTCCTGATCGTCTCACACTATTGAAGCTGGAGAAGAAACCGGGGGAGAGCTTCTCGGAATTTGGATTTCATTGGAGAGAACAGGCGGCTAGAGTTGATCCTCCTATGAGAGAGGGGGAGATGGTAGATTACTTTCTGCAAACTCTCGAGCCAACCTACTTCGGTCATTTGGTGACATCAGTGGGAAAATCCTTCAATGAAGTGGTCAAAATGGGAGGCATGATAGAAGAAGGTCTCAAGACCAACAAAATCTTGAGTTATTCAGCGATCAAGGCGACCACACAGGCTATTCAGAGTGGCACAGGAGGTGCGCTCGAAAAGAAGAAGAGACAGGATGTCACAATGGTAGAGGCTGGTAATTGGTCCCGATCCAAAGGTCCTTTCCCCCATCACCAATTCAGACCCCCTCACCCGAATTACCCCCACATTCCGAATTATCCTCCACAATCCTATTACCCCCTCAAGAACCACCTTTTTCCGTGCACCAGGCACAAGCATACAATCAACCACCGGTTCGCCCACAATGGCGCGCACCGGTTCCCCAACATACATATGTACCTCCTCAAAACACCTATCCACCACAAAACACATACCCACTACCCCAAAATGCTTATCCTCCACCAAGGGCATACAGGAACCCTACAGGAGCAGGTTTTCGTGGAAATCCAGCTTCCCAAAACGATAGGGTACAAAGGCAAAGAGCCTTTACCGAATTGGGAGAAACCTGCACCGCCTTATTTCACAAATTGAGGCAGGTAGGTTTGTTAAGTCCTGTCGAGCCTAGGGTACAAAACCCCCCGCCCCAGAATTTGGACCGATCGAAGAGTTGTTAGTACTGTTCGGGGATGCTAGGACATGAAACCGAAAGGTGTTGGAGATTGAAACATGCAGTGCAAGATCTCATTGACACCCGTAAGATCGAGGTCCAAACACCTGAAGCGCCCAACATTAATCAAAACCCATTTCCGGCGCACCACGAGACCCAAATGGTTGAGTTCATGCATGAGGGAGGAGAGACGAAGAAGCCATCACAAATAGTGATGATGATCCGAGCTGTTCCAAAAGAAAAAAATGGCGGGTAAGGAAGCAGTGATAGGTATGGAGAAGATAGAGGGTGAATATACAGAGATAGTGGAAGAAAATGCAGCCGTTGCTCTGGAGAAATCAGGATATACCAAAGTGGTAGTATCAGGGGGCGCCACTCGCACCCGTGTTCGTGGTAAAAGGAGTTTGCCGAGAGCCGGTCATTGTCAAATCGGTAGTTCAATTGCCAATAATTAGCAATAAGGCGGAGCCTTGGAGATTTGAGAAAGCGACGGTAATATACCACGGCAAGCAGTTGGAGGAGAACGTATGTGAGACTCAGGGATTGACTCGTTCAGGGAGATGCTTTGCTCCCGCCGAGTTAAGAAAGCCTATCTCAGCGACAACAAAGAAGCCAGTAACAGATGAAGAAGCCGAGGAATTTTTAAAGAAAATGAAGGCCCAAGATTACTCCATTCTAGAGCAATTGAGGAAGACTCCAGCTCAAATTTCACTGTTGTCTTTATTGATCCATTCCAATGACCATTGCTAGGCGCTGATGACAATCTTGAATGAAGCTCGCGTTGCGGACAAAATCTTAGTAAATCACTTAGAGAAGATGGTGCAGAAAATCTTCGAAGTGAATCAGGTGACCTTTTCTGACAATGAGTTACCGATAGAGGGCACAGTATACAACAAAGCCCTATATCTAATGGTAAAGTGCGAAGACTCGGTGGTCACCCGAGTACTGATTGATAATGGATCCAGTGCCAACATCTGTAGCTTGGCTGCTTTGAACAAGTTAAGAATTGATCACAACCGGATTCATAAGAACAGCGTCTGCGTCCGAGGTTTCGACGGAAGTGGTACCAACACAGTGGGTGACATCATACTGGAATTAACCATTGGTCCAGTTGAGTTCACCATGGAATTCCAGGTGGTTGACGTGATAGTATCCTACAATTTCCTACTTGGGCGACCTTGGATCCATACTGCCAAAGCGGTGCCTTCCACATTACATCAGATGGTGAAATTCGAATGGGACAGGCAGGAGATAGTTGTGTACGGAGCTGACGGCACAAGCCTTGGAGGAGATGATATTGTGCCATTTATAGAGACAGAAGACGACAAAGGACCATGGGTGTACCAAGTCTTCGACGGGGTTCCAGTGGCTAAAATTTCTGAAGGAGAGAACCTCCCACTTCGCGGCATAGCTCCCGCGACCGTCATGATAATCTCAGAGATGTTGGGTAATAGATTCATGCCAGGAAAAGGCTTGGGGGTAGAGCTTCAGGGTACTGTTCAACCTGTATCTTTTCCCGAAAATTCAGGGACATTTGGATTGGGGTTCAAACCCACTACGGAAGATATACAACGAGCCAAGGGGATGAAGAATAGGGTTTGGGATCTCCCCAAGCCAGTTCCACGTATGTCCAATTCTTTTGTCAAAGTAAGGGCCAACAAACCGGCGGTGCTGAAAATCCAAGGACCATTGATCGATATGGATGGGGATTTAGAACTGACCTTTGAAAAGATGTTCTCTGAAGTCCATATGTTAGAAGCTGGAGAGGGTTCCAGCAGTGCGGACATACAATTTGTGGGGCGTGAAGCCAAATTCAACAACTGGGCGGCCACTCCTCTTCCCACTCGAAGGGAGTCTTGGTAGTCGGCTTTGGATTTTCCCTGTTTCCTGGGTCATCCCAGAATTGTAATCCTTTTATTTTGTTTGTAATTTTCTGCAAGTGTGAAACTATTTTATTCCGCATTTTCTTAATAAGAACGCAAGTTTCTTTTCTTTTGCTGATTTTAATTTTAATTTTTCTTCTTTTCTGAACAGTTCTTCTGTTACTGGTCCTAAAGACATGGAATGCACAACGGATCATCGACCTAGTCTAAATAATCAATCCAACTCCATCTTAATTGAACCAGAGTTTGAGTTAAATAGTGAATCTGAATTCGAAGAGGATGAGGACTTTGAGGAAATAAGCAGGGAGTTGTGCCAATTCGAAGAGAAGCCAAAGCCCAATCTAAATGAAACTGAAGCTGTAGATTTGGGGGGTACGGATGATGTTAGGGAAACCAAAATCAGCATCCACATTTAGCCAAATATCAGGGAAGAACTAATCAAAACCCTCATTGAATTCAAAGACGTTTTCGCGTGGTCATATGATGATATGCCAGGATTGAGCACCGATTTAGTGGTTCACAAATTGCCCACTGACCCGGACTACCCTCTTGTCAATCAAAAACTGAGGAAGTTTAAAACAGATATGAGTGTCAAGATTAAGGAAGAAGTTACTAAGCAGCTACAGGCTAAGGTTATTCGCGTCACTCGATATCCCGATTGGTTGGCCAATGTGGTACCAGTGCCGAAGAAGGATGGAAAGATCAGGGTGTGTGTTGACTAACGCAATCTCAACAAAGCAAGCCCTAAGGATAATTTTCCATTTCCCAACATCCATATCCTGATTGACAATTGCGCGGGGCGCGAGATCGGATCCTTCGTGGATTGCTATGCAGGATATCATCAGATCTTGATGGATGAAGAAGATGCAGAAAAGACAACTTTCATTACGCCACGGGGAACGTATTGCTACAGAGTAATGCCATTCGGTTTGAAGAACGCTGGGGCAACGTACATGAGAGCAATGACCACTGTGTTGCATGACATGATACACAAATAGATTGAAGTGTACGTGGACGTTGTAATCATAAAGTCTAGACGGCAAGAGGATCATGTAACAGACCTAAGGAAGTTCTTCCAAAGACTTCGAAGGTATGATATCAAACTCAACCCAGCCAAGTGTGCTTTTGGGATTCCATCAGGAAAGTTGTTGGGATTCATCGTCAGCCGGCGAGGGACTACGAATTTGATTAGGAGTAGTCATATCTATGGGTATTACCTATGCTATTTTAACAAGGTCAACTTGTGAACTACCAGATCACCGTCATATAAGACACCAAGACGACGACTGGACTAATTCCCAATATATATATATAACAGGCATTCACGACTATGCATGGATCGGGCTGCACGCCGCACGTATTCCTATGATGGCCAATATTAGGAAGGTCCTATGACGTCAATTACCCATGTAGTCACGGATACTATAATACAATTGCGTATGACCTTATCGGTGTTTAAATGGATGCTACAATACGGAATACCATTTAACTATATGAGCTATTCAGTATAAGTATTTCCTTACAATACGTTCATATGTCGTTTACACTTGACATATCATTCCAAAATAATCTTTAATATAAACGGTTCATAATTGCGCCACCTTCGTCAATATGATATAGCCACATATTATATAACTCATTTGCTATTGGAAGGGTCAATATGAAGAATATACTAGGGCGATACGGTCAAATGGTATTACTACAACCGTATTAGTCAAATGGATTTATGTGGTTGTCGTAGGCCGATGCGTCCTAGTATATGAAAATTGTAGTCTTTTATATCTAATGGTATAGCCGATTGACCTGGACTAATATAGTCAATTCCTAATACCAATATAACAGCATAGGACACGTTGTCACGCACGATGATATACTTACTAGATAGCGTATGATTTAGTACCACATGCGATTGGACATATCCTCGTCAGTCACTCTCATATTGTAGGTCTCCGTACATAGTTCATACTCTCCATTGTTACTACTAACAGCTTCCCGAGTAAGAATGACAATGAATGCAATAACATTAGCGTATTGTCAATGATGGAAAAAAATGATATTGGGTTATACACACTGACAACCAGATTATGCATGTGAATGACCTTCATTACCGTCATAGAGTGACGGTAACCACTACCGTATACATTTTTAAATAACTATGGGCCCTATCCATTTAGTTCAAATAATTATATATCGTACTATTGTGTACCCCCGCCTCTACTACGTTCTAATCAATATAAAGGGCACATCGGATATGTCCTTATAAACCTACTGTTAAGGTTGATAGATGACACGGAAGGTCCACCATATTCCCATATGGTATTATATATAGGAACTTAATATTTATAGACGGTCAATTACTAAATAACAATCCTTTGATAGGGCTATGGATACCATTTATATATCCATTTATACTATCAAAGTCATGGATATTTTTTCATAATAATCCTATGTAGTTTAGGAAATTATCAGCGGGATTGAGGTACCACTGGGACGATTAAACCATACTATGACCAGTGGCCAATGTTAACATATCTCCCAATCTGTTATGACTACATGGGGGTAAGCTAACTAATTTATATATCGTGGTTGTTATTTATACTATCAAAATCTTAGGCCGAATGGGCGAGATACGTAGGTAACCCACATAGAGCGAGATACGTAGGCAATCCACATTGGTACTTAGTATATATCGGACTTTGAAGTAGTAGGAAAATCACATTCATAGTATGAAAATTCGACTCCTAGTAACTGACTCAACCACGATATGGAACCTATTGAATGTTATCCTGACAACCACATAAGTCCATTGCGCCTCATACTTATCTGATGCTTACTAAGTCCATTCATAGTCAAATATACTAATACGATTGTGGATCCACATTGGACTTATGATCGTATGACATTACTCCTAATCATATGGGGTCCTTGGTAATATTACTAGGGACTTATGACTATACGATTACATATGGTTCCCCATTTGACTATCGCTCTTAATTACGTATGATTTAGGCTATTAGACCAGGTATACTTCTTATAATTCCACGATATATGTCATAACTGTAATTGTTACCGCTAGTCATTACATGATTTTCATCTGCGACTTTGGACGTATAATAATTTGATGTTATTATGGCACCACGTAATCAGATTTGAAATATGGTTGTCATAGGCCGATGCGTCCTAGTATATCCCACGAGTATTTCATAAATACGATATGTATACGAGGTTGTTTATTCACTTGGTTTCTATCCTACGACTACAATCGCATTAGTCAAATGGACCGGTATATGACTACAATTGAAAGTATAACACGTCCTAGTATTTGACTATCATATGGTATTACCACACGTAATACACCCAATATATTAATCAAGACCTTCCGTTTATAGGAAGTATACCTGGTCTAATACATAGTGTGGTTGTCCTTTAAAACCAAACCGTATAAACGAAACTATATATGGGAGACAGAACAATCCCTCAGGAGTATTGGGACTATAACATTGGGTAATACTGCGATGACTGTAGTCATTCATAGTTTTTGGGGAATCAACGAAAATGTAACGGAACCTAATATCTATGACTGATGCGTCCAATATATGGTAATCGGGGAACTACATAATCCTATGACAACAATGGATCCACTCTATTGGCCACATATGATTAGAGTACACATATTCCTAGGTCATCCTATAGTGACATGTATATGATCTCCAAAGAATACGAGTATAATTGTGTATTTCAATAGACTTAGTATTATTCTTAAATGGAAGGTCCTATAACAATCGGCGTATGGCCATTCATAAGTCCATTACTAATACATGCGGGGACCGATTTCTTAGATATAACAAGCCATATTGTAGTCATAATCATATGGCCTCGATATGGACCGTAATATTGCAATGAAACTTACTACATAAGTCATACCGTAAACGTTCATGCCAATATGTTAACAACCTCCTAATGTAATAGCCTGTTACGGACTAATCATGTGGTACATATGATCGCCATAATCATATGTACTGGAGGTTTAATTGTGATATTTCATATTCATAGAGTATGGCTTATGTCTATGACTACAATTAGTATAGGTATGAACGATGGACTAATATGATTGTTGTAGTCAAATGGACTTAAGTGGGTCATTAATACAATTAGACCACATGTCACATAATGAATGATTAATATGATTGTACAATCCAACGGAGTAATAGTCCACTATAGGTTATTAGTATATGAACGATCACAATTATATGACCGTTGATACGAAAATCAATATAGTTGCATATGAATAATCCTTATACCCATTGATACTCGGCCTAGGATAAGGTAAAAGTATGATGGACTTATGTGGTTGTCACAATCTAGTGTAATGATTACATATCGATGAGGGTAAGACTATGATTATTGTGTATATGTGTCGTACGTATAGTAATAATTAACCATCGTGAATGCATATGGCCAATGGACTTATGTGGTTACTCAAATTCTAGAAAATATATTACCAACAACTACTGATGTCAAATCGACTAGGACCTAATCGTCGTTGTCCTATATGATTAGAGGCATTTTGTCAAGGTCAATTATATTAGATTAAAATGTATGGAGATTATCACATCCAATACGTTAAGGATTAGGGACACATCTAGTCTCGTAGTTGTAGTTAGTAATGTCTCAACGTGATCATCCAACTCCCACGTTCAATGAACTCGTACATTTTTCCTGACGCATAGGGTGGCCAATCGTAATGGAATATCATATTCATAGACGGTCATATTACTAAATACTATCTTCCCACATAACTATCGGAAAATGTACGAGTTCATTGAATGTGGGAGTTGGACGATAAGTCCATTATGCCATTATGCCATATGGTTGGACTTTTCTAATTCGTATGGGAGTCCTAGATAGAGAATTACCTTCTTAAATCTTCCTATACGTACGATTTCTATAGGCCGATGTGTATGGCCCTAGTATATGAATGAAATCATATTCATAGACGGTCAATTACTAAATAACAACCACGATATATAAACGAAAGTTCCTATGACTACAATCGTATTAGTCTATGAACTGATAGGAAAGAAATATTGTTACCTTGAATCATACGTCTATTGTAGTGGAATAACAACCACCTACGATCTAATGCAAGTTATCGTGAACGTTTGCAACCGGGATTACGTCCCGCATCTCCCTCCTTCCGTATTTTGATGAAAGGTATATGGTGCTTCGTTGATATGAAGAAATACTAGGATGTTTTGAACTGCACTTCCCTGATGTGTTTAGTTTAGACCAATGCGTCCTAGTATATTTCCGTATATTTGAAATCATATTATCTAGTATATAGAAATGTAGACTATCGTGAGGTCATACGTTTTGATAGTCAAGGTAATAGTATATGCCTAGTCTAATATCTGGACTAAATAAATGGACTTAAGGACTATTGTCGTAGGCATCATATTAATAAGAAATATTGGGTTACCCTACATCAATGGACCAGGACAATAGGAAACCTAGCTCCAAGATATCGGCCTACGACCCTGTGTAGTCGTAGGACCTTCATAGTTAGTAATAAGTCCATGCTCATCTACTTACCGAAGAACTGGCTTGTTATGGTACTGATAACGAGTAATTAGTATGATTGTAGTGATATTCATAGACGGTCAGTTACTTAGTAATCGGCCGTGAATGGCCGATGAGTAGTGCGGACCTTAGGGTTTAGGGTTCCTAAGTTTTTGGTCATAGATGGTTTTACTGACAGTGTAATGTCTACAATCGTATTAGTCAAATGGACATCGTATTAGTGGGAGGTTTGTTTAGTCCTCCACGATATGTCTATGAATAACGCATAAGTCCATTAGTAGAGGCGTACTTTTGTAATATATGGATATTACTCGCCATTACCTATATATACGTGGTCAAGTTCATTTCATAGGTAAAGTCCAAGTATCCATATGCTAACTCCTATAAATATTAGTAGGCCATTTATACAGTTACGAATTTCCCGATCAACAATGTGAGCACGTGATTTTTGCCTAACATGAATTACTCCCACAAAATCAAAACAAAAACTGTCTATTTTTACGTTGTGTATTTTTGTGAATTTTTCGTGTTATTTTTGGTAATTGTTTGCATTTGTATATGCATGATTATATGTGTTTAAATTAATAAAAAAAATACAGAAAATAGGTCATGTTTACATTTTTTATCTAACTTTGCAATTAGGAGTAGTTTAAGTTTATTTTACAAAATAAAAAAAAATCACAAAATATGTATTTTTTGTGTGATTTATATTTAATTGAGGTTTAAATTGAGTGTGTTAATTGTTAATATAACTTAATTAGTATTTCTTATAATTTAATTGATGTTGTAGTGTAATTAGAAATTTTTGTTTTAATTAGAAAATTAAATTAAAAAGATTAGGAAAACAAAAGAAAAGAAAAATCAAAGAAGAAAATCGAATTGGGCCATTTCTTAATTAAATCCCAGGCCCAAAATAACCCCAGTCCAACCCAATTCACCCGGATCCGCCCCAGCCCTGTCATACCCCAAACGACCCCGTTTAGGCCAAAGGTTCGATCTGAGCCGTTGGATTCTCATGATCCAACGGCTGAGATTAAATAATCACTTAATTCACCAAATACCCCCCCCCCAGGCCCTCAATCACCGTTCAAACCCCTTTTGCTCAATCTTCTTCGTCTCTATCAGAGACAAAAAATGAACCCTAGCGCCGCCTGACCATTTCGCCTGAAACACCACCGGCGCCGACGCCTATGACCACCAAAATAACACCACACGACCACCTTAACCCTCTCTCTTCGAATCCATGCACGGTTTGGTTCGAATCAACCTAGAACCTCTCGAATCTTCGATTGAAGATTCGAACCAAACTAAAACCGACGCCAAACCACCCCAAATTTATACCACACCTTCGCCGGACCTTCCCCACGTCAATGCCAAACTTGGTTTGGCTCAAATATAACCGGAAACCGTCGAACCCCAAAACACATGTCCAAGAACCCTAAAAACCGAAAAGAGATTTAATTTGCCGGATTTCATTGAATTGAGGTTTAATAGACCTTAATTGATATGTTTTCACTTGGAAAACATTTCAATTAAGGTCCTTTCGACCTCGAATGAACAAGCCTCAAGCCGCCGAGCCCATTTTTGGTTTCAAGGTACTTCTTTTCTTTTTTTTTTCTTTTTCTGTTTTTATTTACTTATAGTTGTCAATTTAGTTTAATTGTTTTGGTTAGTTTCATTTGTTGTTGATTTTTTCTTTGGATATTTCACCAATTCTCTGTTTTCCTCATCTATTTGGGACCGTTTATTTGGTCGATTGATTTGCTTCTGTTCGATTGTATGATGATACTTGTGATTGAGTGTGCGTATGCGATTCGATTATCAATGTCGAACAATGTTCCTACATTGTGTTGTTTTCTGCCGAGATACTGTTGAATCCGAGATACTGTTGAATCGAAAGCTTATTTAGTGATTGTGTGTTATCGATTCTAGGTGTTATAATCAACTAATCGAATGACGTCGATTTACTTTCGTAGGTCTGTTTGTTAGAGAAGTAAGGACAGTGATCCTCTTGACACAATTAATTCCCTATTGAATCCTTAAATCGTTTGTGTTTGAATTGTAAACAGATTGGTTTGTAGCTGTTGGATTATACTTGTTAACTATCTGTAATTCCACTGCTGGTTCATTAGTTGCTTGTTGTAGCTGTAACTGTTAAAGAAACTAATAGAATATAGTTGTTTTAGTTAAAGATAGAAATCTGAGGATGCTAGGCACATGTTCTAGTAGTGGAACCTGCTGGACAGCAGGTGTGCCACACAGTTTGCTGTACTAAAGGACTTGAAAACAGAAAAAGTCCCATACTTGGACAAAAGAAAGTGGAAAACACAAAGGAAGTAACATGGCCATCTTAAAGTCTAAAGGCTGATTTTGAGCATGTATATATAGGACAGATACACTGACTGAAAGGGGGGAATACACATTGAGAATATTGGCAAAACACACTAACACTCACAAAGAAAACACTCTCTGGAAACACATTTTTTAGATCATTTGGCAGAACATTAGACATACTCACTGGACAACAGACATACAAATAGAACAGAGAGATAGAGAGAAAAAATTCCTAAGGGAGCTTATTACTGTTTCATTGAGTTTTGGCCAGATTTTGTGTTGGTGCTTGCATCTATCTTTGTTGGTTGTTCTGTTGCTGTTGCTGTTGTGTCTTGCTGCCTGCTGGTTGTTGTTGAACTGCCTGCTGGTTGTTGTTGAACGGCCTGCTGGCTGTTGTTCTGTTGCTGGCTGTTGTTCTCCTGCTGTTGCTGTTGTTGTTGTTCTGTTGCTGGTTGTTGTTGTTCTGTTGCTGGTTGTTGTTGTTCTGTTGCTGTTGTTGTTGGTTATCAAACTGCTTGCTGATCTTTCTGACCCTGCAATTTGCTGTTGAAAATTCCAGGTACCCAACTTGACACTATGTTGATGTAGCTTTACCTGTGGATTGCATGAAAATAAAAATGGAGCCAAAATTCTGTTGATGAGTTTTACTTAAAGTAGTTTAGTTATGTCTTAAATAGCTCTCTCATGATGTGATTAAATTGTTCCTCATACTCAAGCTATGACTTTTTTTTTTTAGTTGTAGTGAATTGTTGGGCTTTTAAACAGGAAATTATTCTTTGGTACTAGTTAGTTTAATCCTGTTTTCATAAATGTTTTACTAGTGAAAGCTGAAAGATAGCTTAAAAAGGAGCTGAAAATCAGTTCATGTAGTGGCAGTAGTTTATTTCCAAAGTTCACGAATGATTTCAGTGTGGAGTAATGTTAATTAGAATTAGTAATTGACCTGCCATGTTTTCAGTCCTATTTTCCTCTATAATGATATTTCGGAACTCTCAATAGGTAAACAAATAAGTTAGTCTAAGTGGATAACTGAATTTGAATGGTACATTCTTCTTTAGTGTGAGTAAAGTGGACGATGTTTCTCTTTAATACAAACCAATAAGTGCATGTTTGAGTAATTTGGAGCATCTTAATGTACACAGTGAGTTAGAGTTGGTTTGGACTTAACAATTAAAGATTTAACAGTTTGGGCTTCTTTGCTTTTCTTAGATGCCCATACTTACGTCCGTAACAATTTGTCGAGGGTGGTTCGCCCACAGAGTGCTCGAATTGATTGAAAGCTTTAAATTAAAAAATAAGAGTTTTTTTAAAAACAATTCTTATTTATTAGGAATATTCTTCAATTAGAGATAAAAACAAGTAGAGGATGAATATTTTAACTACATGCCTATTAATTTGTTCAAATCATGACAACCATTTTGACATTATTTGAATTTCGGTTGAGTTATGTTAAATTAAGGGCCCTATTAGATAACCACGCGGGTTTTATTGTTAAAATTGTTTAAACCATATTTTTTTTCGAATCAATCATGTTAATTGTTTCACTCCTGAATGCAAAATTAATTATATAGATTTTGTTGGCTATTAAATAATTTAAACCGGATAATGTGTTAAATATATGAATCGAGGCCCAATGGGTATTTACTTTAGTCCAACGACAAATCAATTAGAATTTATTTTTTTTTCTCTTTGTTTTAGTGGCAAAACCAAAAAAAAAACAATTCAACAAATATAGAATACTTTAGGGTGGACTTTAAATAATAAATGGGGCGAGCCTCGCCAAATAATACACAATCGCGGGGCCCTCAAATAATTGTTGTAAAACATGTAGATTCGGGGAGACCGTTTAGCGAATTTTACGGTCTTTCCCAAAGAACAACCCGATAGATTCTTTAGGCACGACTTTAATAAAATACTTTCTTAATTACGAGTGCGCATTTATGTGACTCAAATCTATCTCCCGACGAAACTGAAATACGTTAAAGTCACAGGCGTACCGGTTGCGGTGTGACTCGAAATGTATTTTCGTGACGTCGCAATTCTTCTAAAAAATTGAAAAGCAGAACATTAATAGCACATAATTAAAATATATAAAGAAATCAGATAAAAATAAAAATCGCAGTTGAGCGACCGTGCTAGAACCACGGAATCCGGGAGTGCCTAACACCTTCTTCCGGGTTAACAGAATTCCTTATCCAGGTTTCTATTTTCGCAGACTGTATACAGAGTCATAAATTTCCTCGGTTCGGGGTTAAACCGGTGACTTGGGACACCATTATTTTCCCAAGTGTCGACTCTGAATAATTAAATAAATTGATCCTGTTCCGACTGTCCTTTAAGTGGAAAAACTCCTTCACTGATCATTATTATACCCCTTCTCGGGGTGTAATATTAAACAATGGTACATTACCTTATGTGCGGAAAAAGGAGGTGTGACACTGTGTTTAGTAATAGGCCTGCTATTCACCCAGAACTTCGGTTCAGGGTTTAAGAATTCGAGCTCAGTTAAATTGTTGTTTTTGTCTATATCTGATTTTATTATATGTTTAATTAAAGTGCTACATGTCTACCGCTTTGATACTAGTTGCACTGTATATACAAACTGTTATATGTTTACCGCTTTGATTGTCACGACCCCAAATCCGGTCGTGATGGCGCCCAGCACATTGCTAAGCCAGCCTGACCAATCAACATCAACAACGGAGCTAGAAGCTCTCTTTAACCCATTTAAGCATTTCAAAATATAAAAAAAATAGTAATACTTATACCAACAGCGGGGAGACCAAGTCCCAAAATATACTAACTCCCATAGACCGAAGGGTCAAGAGTCATGAGCCTCTACTGAACGTGAGTGTATAAAGGTTTACAAGATACCAAGTGCGGAAAGAAAAGTCAATACAAAATCAAGACAGTAAGAAGGAATATCGGGTCCCGCGGACTCTGCAGCTACCTCGAATATCCACAAACGTCGCCTCGCACAGCCACTGGATCACTGCTGAGAGGTACCTGGATCTGCACATAAGGTGCAGGGAGTAAAATGAGTACTGCCAGACTCAGTGGTAATAAACAACGGTAAGACAGCACACAGATAAGAAATCCGCAATAAAGCACTATGTAAAGCTATAATCAGCTACCCTGTCATAGAATCAATATTCCCTGTACCTGTACCAACAAATACCAATAAATAGCATAACAACTAGCAGATGTAGCTAAATGCAATGCAATGCATGATATGACCGCTACGGCGCGTAGCCCGACTCCAATTTTGGGTACCCGTGCTCACCGTGGGGTTTCAGACTCCGAGGGCTCCTACAGCCCAAGCACATCTCATAGAGATATTCCGCGGCGTGCAGTCCGATCCAACATATATCTCGACTACGGCGCGCAGTCCGATCCACTACTAGTCAGCTAATATGCAGATACAGCCTCGCAGGCTCAAAAGTAGTTTTTGAAAACTCTTTTATCATTTTTCAGTTGGAAAACAGTAATATCAAGTTCCAGAGATTGGAATTAGCATAATAACAAAAATAGCTGCGGACTAGTAGTAAACTAGCATGTCTATATGATAAGACAATGATAACGATCCTCGCGGGATCCAATAACTGGCTCACGGCCCACAAGTATACTCAACCGCCCAAGAAGGGGGTTCAACGGCTCAAGAGTGGCCATTATCACAATATATATATATATATGCAACCATCCGAGAAGGAGGTTCGACGGCTCGAGAATAGCCAATAATACGGTATCAACAGGTCGGACTAATATATAGTCTCCAGTTCATGATCGACCCCGCACTCTCAAGAGTGTGCGTGTCTCGCCGCTATACAGCGTCACAAAGTGGTATACCGGGGTTTCGAACCCGCCGGTCATCACCCACATCTATTACTCACCTCAATACAGCGCGACGACTATTCCGCAATGCCCTTGCCACGAGAATCAAGCTCCGCACGCGTAGAATCTGATCAAATACAGTAGAAATACAACAAATTAGTCCGATGGGACTACACCCAATCAATACAACTCAATTTACATCAAAATTCCCAAAGTTGTCAAAACCCGACTTTCGGTACGCTTATCGAAAAATTACGAAAGTCACATATTCGGAACCCTCATCTCAATACGAGTCTAAGCATATCAATTTTACCAAATTCGGACTCCATTTGCCCATTCAAAACCTTGATCTTCTAAAGTTCAAGCCTAGGGCTAAATCCTCCATAAATTACCCCAAATTCCTCCATTTTCATGATATAATTGCATAATATTATCAATACTAATCATAGTTTAAGTCCATAGTTGATTACCTGATGATTTCCCTTGAATTTCTCTTCAAAATCGCCCAAATCGCCTCTAAAGCCGAGACCCAAATGTGTGAAATGTTCTGAAATTTTTCTAACTTCTGATACACTTAACTTACAGCGATTTTCGCTTCTGCGGAAGAATTTCCGCTCCTACGAGTCCGTATCCGCGACCAAAGGGTCGCTTCAGCGATTCCAGGCCTAGCCGGCCAATTCCGCTTCTGCGAGAAAAGGACCGCTTAAGCGCGTCCGCTTCTGCGATAAAACGTCCGCTTCTGCGAAGACATCCGCTTCTGCGCACCAGAGTCCGCTCCTGCGGACTCGCCCAGGCGGTCAAGTGTCCGCTTCCGCGGACCTTCCCATTTTCTTCTCGTCCGCTTCTGCGATCACTGGCTCGCACCAGCGATGCCGCTTCAGCGGAAAAATGTTCCGCTTCTGCGTAACCAAGCGCTCCTGCGCCCCTCGTCCGCTTCTGCGGACACGCTCCTGCGTCCAAAATTCCGCAGGAGCGGAAACAACAGAAGCAGGATCCCAACCTGCAATTTCCATGATTTTCTTCCGTTTAACCATCCGAAACACCCCGAGGCCCCCGGGACCTCATCCAAACACACCAACACATCTTAACACCTTATTCGAACTTGCTCCAATCCTCAAAACACGTCTAATAACACCAAAACTCATAATTCACATCAAATTCAAGCCTAAATTCCTTAAAACATTCCGAATTACACATTCGATCAAAAACCCGACCAAACGACGTCCGAATGACCTGAAATTTTGCAGCACATCCAAAATCACCTAACGGAGCTACTGCAACTGTCGGAATTCCATTCCGACCCCCGGATCAAAATCTCACCTACCGTTCGGATTTCGCCGAAATTCAACCTTAGCCAATTCAAGCCTATTTCTACACCGGGCCTCCAAATTCAATTCCGATCGCTCCCTTAAGTCACAAATCACCTCCCGGAACTAACCGAATCATCCGAATCCGATTCCGAGCCCTCTAACCAAATAGTCAACTCCGGGTTGACTTTCCTTATTCAAGTTTCCTTCACAAAGGCTATATGCCTCATTTTCAATCCAATTCACTCCTAACTCACCCGATAGACTTTAACATTGAAATAAAAGCGTAAAACATATATATTTACAACATAACGGGGTGGTAATTCCCGTGACGACGGGCCGGGTCGTCACATTCTCCCCCTCTTAAGCAAACGCTCGTCCTCGAGCGGGTCAAGAAACATACCCGAAGTCTCAAACAAGTGAGGATATCTGCTCCGCATCTCCCGCTCGACCTCCCAAGTGGCCTCCTCCACGGGTCGACCTCTCCACCGAACCTTAACTGATGCAATCTCCTTAGACCTCAATTTTCTCACCTGACGTCCCAAAATGGCAATAGGCTCCACATCATAGGATAGATCACCATCAAGCTGAATGGTACTGAAATCTAATACATGAGACGGATCTCCAATGTACTTCCGGAGCATAGACACATGGAATACTGGATGAACGCTGGATAAGCCGGGCGGCAAGGCCAACTCATATGCCACCTCTCCAACTCTCCTAAGTATCTCAAAAGGACCAATGTACCTGGGACTCAACTTTCCTTTCTTCCCAAACCTCATGACACCCTTCATAGGTGAAATCTTCAACAATACTCCGTCACCAACCATGAAAGACAACTCTCGAACTCTACGGTCCGCATAACTCTTCTGACGAGACCGTGCTGTACGAAGTCTCTCCTGGATCAACTTTGCTCTATCTAGAGCATCCTCGACTAACTCAGTCCCTATCAATCTAACCTCACCATGCTCAAACCATCCCACGGGGGATCTACACCGCCTGCCATACAATGCCTCATACGGGGCCATCTGAATACTCGACTGATAACTGTTGTTGTAGGCAAACTCGGCAAGTGGTAGGAACTCATCCCACGAACCACCAAAATCAATCACACAAGCTCGCAACATATCCTCCAAGATCTGAATAGTGCGCTCAGACTGTCCATCTGTCTGGGGGTGAAATGTTGTACTCAACTCAACCCGCGTACCCATCTCTCGCCGAAATGCTCTCCAAAACTGAGAAGTGAACTGAGTACCCCTGTCGGATATGATAGACACTGGGACTCCATGCAACCGAACAATCTCTCGAATAAAGATCGATGCCAACCGCTCCGATGAGTAGGTAGTACTAATTGGAATGAAGTGAGCTGACTTGGTCAGTCTATCCACAATCACCCATACAGAATCAAACTTCCTCGCCGTCCGAGGGAGTCCAGTAACAAAGTCCATAGTGATCCTCTCCCATTTCCACTCAGGAATAACAATGCGCTGAAATACACCACCGGGCCTCTGATGCTCGTACTTAACCTGCTGACAGTTGAGGCACCGTGCTACATGTCCGACAATGTCCATTTTCATCTTTCTCCACCAATAGTGCTCTTTCAAATCTTGATACATCTTAGCGGCTCCTGGATGGATAGAATACCGCGAGCTATGGGCCTCTTCCAGAATCAACTCACGAAGGCCATCAACATTGGGCACACATATCCGGCCCTGCATCCTCAATACACCGTCACTATCAATGGTGACATCTCTAGCATCATCATGCTGAACTCTATCCCTAAGGACAGCCAAATGTGGATCATCATACTGGCGCTCACGAATACGATCATATAGAGATGACCGAGATACAACACAAGCCAATACCCGATCGGGCTCCGAAATATCTAACCTCACTAGCCGATTGGCTAGCACCTGAACATCATGAGCAAATGGCCTCTCCTCCGCTGGAATATATGCCAAGCTCCCCATACTGACCGCCTTCCGGCTCAAAGCATCGGCCACCACATTGGCCTTCCCCGGATGATATAATATAGTAATGTCATAATCCTTCAGCAACTCTAGCCATCTCCGCTATCTCAAATTAAGGTCTTTCTGTTTGAATAAGTGCTGGAGACTACGATGGTCGGTATACACCTCACAAGACACACCGTACAAATAGTGCCTCCAAATCTTCAAGGCATGAACAATGGCGGCTAGCTCCAAGTCATGAACAGGATAGTTCTTCTCATGCGGCTTCAACTGCCGAGAAGCATAAGCAATTACCTTTCCTTCCTGCATCAACACACAACCTATCCCCACTCTCGAGGCATCACAATAAACGGTATATGAACCCGAGGCTGATGGCAATACTAACACTGGAGCTGTGGTCAAAGCTGTCTTGAGCTTCTGAAAGCTCCCCCCGCACTCATCCGACCACACGAATGGTGCACCTTTCTGGGTCAATTTAGTCAATGAAGAAGCAATGGATGAAAATCCTTGAACAAACCGGCGATAATACCCCGCCAAGCCAAGAAAACTCCTGATCTCTGTAGCTGAGGACGGTCTAGGCCAACTCTGCACTGCCTCTATCTTCTTTGGATCAACCTGAATACCATCACGAGACACCACATGTCCCAAAACTACCACGGATTCGAGCCAAAACTCGCACTTGGAGAATTTAGCATATAGCTTCTCCTCCTCAATCTCTGCAACACAATACTCAAATGATGAGCATGCTCCTCCTGACTACGGGAGTAGACTAGAATGTCATCAATGAACACAATCACAAATGAATCCAGATAGGGCCTGAACACACTGTTCATCAGATGCATAAATGCTGCTTGGGCGTTGGTCAGCCCAAAAGACATCACAAGAAACTCATAATGACCATATCGGGTCCTGAATGCAGTCTTCATAATATCCGAGTCTCCGATCTTCAGCTGATGATAGCCTGAACGAAGATCGATCTTAGAAAACACCCTCGCACCCTGTAATTGATCAAACAAATTATCTATGCGCGGTAGAGGGTACTTGTTCTTCACTGTCACTTTGTTCAATTGCCTATAATCAATACACATTCGCATGGAACCATCTTTCTTTTTAACAAATAATACCGGTGCACCCCACGGAGACACACTAGGACGGATGAAACCCTTATCCAGAAGTTCTTGAAGCTGCTCTTTCAGTTCTTTCAACTCAGCTGGTGCCATCCGATAAGGAGGAATGGATATGAGCTGAGTGCCCGGCACCAAGTCAATGCCAAAATCAATATCCCTGTCCGGCGGCATGCCCGGCAGGTCTGAGGGGAATACATCCGGGAAGTCCCTCACAACAGGTACAGAATCAATGCTAGGAGACTCAGCTCCCACATCTCTCACAAAATCTAAGTACGATAAACACCCTTTTTCAACCAACTTCTGAGCTTTTAGGAATGAAATAACACGGCTAGGGACGAAATCGGTCGAACCCCGCCACTCAATCTGAGAAATACCAGGAATGGCCAACGTAACTGTCTTAGCATGACAGTCCAATATAGCATGGTACGGAGACAACCAGTCCATACCCAATATAACATCAAAGTCCACCATACCCAACAATAACAACTCTGCCTGGGTCTCCAGACCCCCAATAGATATAACACAGGATCTATAGACATGATCCACAACAATCGTATCACCCACGGGGGTGGATACATGAACAGGTAAATCAAGACTACCACGAGTTGCACCAAAATGATGTGCAAAATAAGAGGACACGTAAGAATATGTGGACCCTGGATCAAATAGAATAGAGGCATCTCTGTGACAGACAGAAATGATACCTGTAATCACAGCATCGGAGGCAACTGCATCACGCCTGTCAGGAAGTGCATAGAACCGTGCCTGGCCTCCACCGGATCTCTCCTCGCCCCTGGGGCGACCACGAGAAGACTGACCTCCACCTCTACTAGACTGAGATGGTGCTGAAGAGGAGGGCTGATCCCTCTGCTGAGTCCTGCCCCTACGTAGTCGAGGGCAATGTCTCCTCATGTGGCCAAACTCACCACACTCATAACATGCACCCGGTGCTGGAGAAGTAGGTGCTGCACTCTGGGCTGGGAGGGCACCAAACGATGACTGACCCTGCTGGAACCCCTATCGACCACGACCATAAGAACCTCCGCTCTGCTCTAGGCGGCCTGAATGAGAAGGTCTAGATGAGCGACCTCGGCTCTGCTGGGAATGCCCTCTAGATGGAGCACCGCTGAAACTGCTAGAACCGCGAGGCCTCTTGGCCTCCCGCTCCTCTCTCTCTCGGTGACGATCCGCCTCAATGGAGCGTGCCATATCAGCTACCTGCTCAAACGATGATGACAGAACTCGCTCGCTGGTCATAAGAATACGGATAGAGTAGTTGAGGCCATCAATGAACCTCCTGATCCTCTCCCTCTCAGTGGGGATCATCCATGTGGCATGCCTAGCCAACTGAGTGAATCTAAGCTCATACTGAGTCACAGACATGTCGCCCTGAATCAACCACTCGAACCGGCGACGTAGCTCCTCGCGACGAGACCGAGGTACATATTTCTCTAGAAAGAGAGTAGAGAACTGCTGCCATGTGAGAGGTGCTGCTCTTGCAGGCTACGCCTCTCAAACTCCTCCCACCAATCAAATGCGGGACCAGTGAACTGAAATGTAGTAAATGAAACTCCGCCGGACTCAAGAATACCAGCCGTACGCAACATCTTCTGACACTTATCCAAGAAACCCCGGGCATCCTCGCCCTCAACGCCACCGAAATGGGTGGCTGAAGTCTACCAAATCTTTCAAGACGACGTCGCTCGTCATCGGGCATAACTTGGAACCATATGCTCCGGAGCCGGAGCTGGTGCCACTGGAGGAATAACCGGTGCAACCACCCGAGCGGGGACCGCCTCTGGCGTCTGAAGTCCCTGAACAACCGGGTCAGGTGTGCGAGCTGCAGGGGTCTGCTGACCACCCCCTGACTGAGATGTCGCTACAGTAGCGGTAGCTGAAACTACCTGAGCCAAACCGGAACACACTGATAATATCTGAGCAAGAGTCTCCTGAAGACCAGGGATAGCAATAGATATAGTCTGGCCCTGAACTGAGGCTGCTGGGGCATCAACCACTGGGGGCTGCTCCTGAACTGGTACAACAGGCGGGTCAGCTGGCACTGGCTCAGCCGGCCTACCTCTAACTCTAGCACGACCGCGCCCACGGCCTCTAACAGGTGGCAATGGAGGTCGTCCACCTCGTCCTGATGCTCGCGTTCTTGCCATCTGCGAGAGAATAGAATATAGAAGTTCAGTTCTCAGGACAACAAGATCGCACGACAGAGTTCAAGAAAAGTGAAGTTTTCCTAAAGGTTCGCAGCCTCCCGAGGATAAGTACAGGCGTCCCCGTACCGATCCACAAGACTCTACTAACCGGCTCAAGACTCACGAGGCCTAGTAAACCTAGGCTTTGATACCAACTTGTCACGACCCCAAATCCGGCCGTGATGGCGCCCAGCACACTGCTAGGCCAGCCCGACCAATCAACAATAACCACGGAGCCACAAGCTCACTTTATCCCATTTAAGCATTTCAAAATATGAAACAATAGTAATAGTTATACCAACAGCGGGGAGACCAAGTCCCAAAATATACTAACTCCCATAGACCGAAGGGTCAAGAGTCATGAGCCTCTACCGAACATGAGTGTATAAAGGTTTACAAGATACCAAGTGCGGAAAGAAATGTCAATACAAAATCAAAGACAGTAGGAAGGAATATCGGGTCCTACGGACTCTGCAGCTACCTCGAATATCCACAAACGTCGCCTCGCACAGCTACTGGATCACTGCTGAGAGGTACCTGGATCTGCACACAAGGTGCAGGGAGTAAAATGAGTACCGCCAGACTCAGTGGTAATAAACAAGGGTAAGACAGCGCAGATAAGAAATCCGCAATAAAGCACTATGTAAAGCTATAATCAGCTACCCTGTCATAGAATCAATCTTCACTGTACCTGTACCAACAAATACCAATAAAGAGCATAACAGCTAGCAGATGTAGCTAAATGCAATGCAATGCATGATATGACCACTACGGCGCGTAGCTCGACTCCAATTTTGGGTACCCGTGCTCACTGTGGGGGTTCAGACTCCGGAGGGGCTCCTACAGCCCAAGCACATCTCATAGAGATATTCCTGCGGCGTGCGGTCCGATCCAACATATATCTCGCTGCGGCGCGCAGCCCGATCCACTACTAGTCAGCTAATATGCAGATACAGCCTCGCAGGCTCAAAAGTAGTTTTTGAAAACTCTTTTATCATTTTTCAGTTGGAAAACAGTAATATCAAGTTCCAAAGATTGGAATTAGCATAATAACAAAAATAGTTGCGGACTAGTAGTAAACTAGCATGTCTATATGATAAGACAATGATAACGATCCTCGCGGGATCCAATAACTGGCTCACGGCCCACATGTATACTCAACCGCCCAAGAAGGGGGTTCCTCGGCTCAAGAGTGGCCATTATCATAATATATATATATGCAACCATCCGAGAAGGAGGTTCGACGGCTCGAGAATAGCCAATAATACAGTATCAACAGGTCGGACTAATATATAGTCTCCAGTTCATGATCGACCCCGCACTCTCAAGAGTGTGCGTGTCTCGCCGCTATACAACGTCACAAAGTGGTATACCGGGGTTTCGAACCCGCTAGTCATCACCCACATCTATTACTCACCTCAATACAGCGCGACGACTATTCCGCAATGCCCTTGCCACGAGAATCAAGCTCCGCACGCGTAGAATCTGATCCAATACAGTAGAAATACAACAAATTAGGCCAATGGGACTACACCCAATCAATACAACTCAATTTACATCAAAATTCCCAAAGTTGTCAAAACCCGACTTTCGGTACGCTTATAGAAAAATCACGAAAGTCACATATTCGGAACCCTCATCTCAATACGAGTCTAAGCATATCAATTTTACCAAATTCTGACTCCATTTGCCCATTCAAAACCTTGATTTTCTAAAGTTCAAGCCTAGGGCTAAATCCTCCATAAATTACCCCAAATTCCTCCATTTTCATGATATAATTGCATAATATTATCAATACTAATCATAGTTTAAGTCCATAGTTGATTACCCGATGATTTCCCTTGAATTTCTCTTCAAAATCGCCCAAATCGCCTCTAAAGCCGAGACCCAAATGTGTGAAATGTTCTGAAATTTTTCTAACTTCTGATACACTTAACTTACAGCGATTTTCGCTTCCGCGGAAGAATTTCCGCTCCTACGAGTCCGTATCCGCGACCAAAGGGTCGCTTCAGCGGTTCCAGGCCTAGCCGGCCACTTCCGCTTCTGCGAGCAAAGGGCCGCTTAAGCGCCTCCGCTTCTGCGATTAAACCTCCGCTTCTGCGAAGACATCCGCTTCTGCGCACCAGAGTCCGCTCCTGCGGACTCGCCCAGGCGGTCAAGTGTCCGCTTTTGCGGACCTTCCCATTTTCTTCTCGTCCGCTTCTGCGATCACTGGCTCGCACCAGCGATGCCGCTTCAGCGGAAAATGTTCCACTTCTGCGTAACCAAGTGCTCCTGCGCCCCTCGTCCGCTTCTGCGGACTTGCTCCTGCGCCCACAATTCCGCAGGAGCGGAAACAACAGAAACAGAATCCCAACCTGCAATTTTTCCACAATTTCTCCCGTTTAGCCACCCGAAAACACCCCGAGGCCCCCGGGACCTCATCCAAACACACCAACACATCTTAACACCTTATTCGAACTTGCTCCAATCCTCAAAACACGTCTAATAACACCAAAACTCATAATTCACATCAAATTCAAGCCTAAATTCCTTAAAACATTCCGAATTACACATTCGATCAAAAACCCGACCAAACGACGTCCGAATGACCTGAAATTTTGCAGGCACATCCAAAATCACCTAACGGAGCTACTGCAACTATCCGAATTCCATTCCGACCCCCGGATCAAAATCTCAGCTACCGTTCGGATTTCGCCGAAATTCAACCTTAGCCAATTCAAGCCTATTTCTACACCGGGCCTCTAAATTCAATTTCGATTGCTCCCCTAAGTCACAAATCACCTCCCGGAACTAACCAAATCATCAGAATCCGATTCCGAGCCCTCTAACAAAATAGTCAACTCCGGGTTGACTTTCCTTATTCAAGTTTCCTTCACAAAGGCTATATGCCTCATTTTCAATCCAATTCACGCCTAACTCACCCGATAGACTTTAACACTGATATAAAAGCATAAAACATACAATTTCGACATAACGGGGTGGTAATTCCCATGACGACGGGCCGGGTCGTCACATTGATATTGCGTGAACTGTATATAAAACTGTGCTGAAAACCCTTCTCTTCTTACCTCCGGGGATGTGCTTACTGGTTGAGACTCCCCTTTCTGTTAGTGTCAATACCAAAAATAAGAAAAGAGGCGGGATAAGTTACAAAGCCGGACGATCCCGCGGGTCCCCGGTACGTAGCCCCCTCCTCAATCCGAGTTGTCCGCTTGGGTACACAGTTTAGACCATGTACCGAGGTTTTGAGCTTAGAATAACATAACTGCATACCGGATCCCTAGTAGGAAATGTTTATTTGCATCACGTTGCATTTGACTTAGGGGACTCAACACAGGGGTTGGGTCCGTCTAGGACAGGCAACCTGAAATGAAAAGACCATCTTGCTATATCATGTTTGTCTTAAGCATTTATTTAGACTTGCATGCTGACCGGCTTTTAAATACTGAAGAAAAATGAAAAACAAAAGGAAATAGTATGGGGAAATAGATATTTTTCAGAAAAATACAAAAATGTGTTTTACCAACAAGTCAATAAATTTAGTTTGCTGATAAAAGACGACGGAAGGTTGACTTTGCCAACAAAATAGTTTTCTTGACAAAATGTGTTTTCTTTGTCGGTCCATAAAAGAAAAAAAAATAGTTTGTTTTGACGGACCGAACTACGCGAGTTTTATTCTCACCGGGTGTGAGATACGTAGGCAGCCTTTAACGGGTCCAACTGCCCTATATTTCAAAATAAGTTTTAAAAGAATAAATAATGACGGAATGCCAGGATGTTTAACTTTGCCTCAACGACCACCTTTTCATCAGTCTTAATATTTTGACTGTGGCCCCTTCGTTTTTCTAAAAAGAAAAAGATAGTTTTGTTTGGGTCAAATAAAGATTTTTCTTTCATCTAAAAACTACCTTAATAAATGTGCAGAATGAGCACGAGTCAGAATACAACCGAAGCTATCATAAACAAGGTCCCCTTAAGTTTGCATATGTGGTGGAGCGACTTGGGCGAGCAAGGACAAGACGCAGTTAAGTTGTACCTAGGAGATCTAGTGGGGTTACTAAATATTCCCCCGAGAGGAGACATCATACGAGCCCTGATCTCATTCTGGGATCCAGCACACAATGTGTTCCACTTTTCAGACTTTGAACTCACACCAACATTGGAATTGGCCGGATATATCGGAAGACCAAAAGTCCCGATGAGGGAACAATATCTCATTGCGCCAAGGGTCGTGACAATACATAGGTTTTTGGATACTGTGAAAATCCGCAGAACTGTACACAACCCAGATTTATCAGAAGGGTTCTGCACTTTAGCATTTCTATATGACAAATATGGTCATTATGGGGGTTTCAACAAGCACAAAAGCAAAATCTGCAGTGGAGAAAACCAGTTGAAATAGGAAGAGCACAGACGCATCGCCTTCATGATAGCTTTCCTAGGTTCATTGATATTTCCCGGAAAGGACGGGAATATCAACATACATGTGGCAGGGGTCGTCAACACTTTGATGAAACAAGACAATAGTACTTTGGCTCCCATGATAATATCAGATATCTCTCGTGCACTCACTATTTGCAAAGCTGGAGGGGTCTTCTTTGAAGCTTGCAATGTATCGCTCCAAATGTGGATGATCGATCACTTATGTCGTCGCCCGCAGTTTATGAGGTATAGTTTATCGGAGAAAACCTGTATAGAAGAATTCCCTACAAGGGTCGAGGGATATGATTTGCCAGAGGGGATTAGCGGATGGATACGACTTTTGCGTTTGATTCCATCCAGCAAGATAGAATGGACATTTGGCTGGCTACCCGTGGACGAAGTCATATATGCATCGGCCACGGAATCATATTTATTGCTAATGGGCCTCTACAGCATCCAGCCCTACCCGCCATGTCGAGTATTGAGACAGTTGGGACGATGCCAAATAATCCCAAAAGAAGAAGACCTCATCCCACATGTGGTTGAAATTGGACCGAGAGGACAGATCCCTGAAGCATTGGTCCGAAAGATTTGGAGTGAATGTCAAACATTGAAGATAGACACTCGGGTGCAAGATCAAGCCCGAGGTGAAGTATTGCCAGAATACCCTGCATGGTATAGCAGAGAACAGGAGCATCAAAGGCCCACAAAAAGGCCCCACCTCAGGGAGTTTGCTGGAGCGTCACAAGAACAATGGGACTGGCTGGCCAGAGAAGAAGCTTATAGAACAAAAATTAGCAGGATAGAGCAACGGACCCAGGAGCTCCAATTTGAAATGGATATGCAAGTCGCCGCCAACGAAGGAGATAAAAAGAAGTTGGCACAAGAAAATGACTTTTTGAGAGCTCAAATCCAGCAAATGAAAAGGGATGCTGACAGACAGTTGAGGAGTCGAGCAGACGAAAAATTGATAAAGGGTTTGAAAAACCAAGTTGCCGATGTCCAAAGAGAATTGGAAGAGTCGAAGACCCAAACGATGAGGATCCGTGCTAGCTGGAGAAAGGAGGCACATCAACATGCACTTCACCTACAACGGGTGGAAGAAGATTACACTGAGATCATCACTAGTCTAAGGGAAGCAAATGTTATCCTCAGGGAGCGGGTTTTCAAGCAAGCCCGAGATGCCAGAGCAGACCTCGACCGTTGCCACGATTTGATGGCCCGACTGCAAGAACAAGTGGATAGGCTCTTGGACCAAGTCACCAACAATGCTCGAAGATTGGGGGCGAAAAACCAGCATATAGAACAGCTACTCAGAGAAAGGGACATGATCAAGGACAGAATCGGAGAAATCGGGCATTATGTCACCATGAAGTGCTTAGCTTGTGAACAAATGCCCCGCACCGCCCTTTTTGCTTCAGTTATGGGCTATGTTCATCAAATCATGAGAGAGTTAAGGGGACTACACAAGGACCTCACACCAAGGCCCGCGTCAAGGCCGAATGATGCCTTGCGGGCCCCCAGGAATTTTAGAGCATTAGACTTTTGATTAAAAATCTTTTTTGAAATTTTTGAGTCAAGTTGGTTGGCATTTTATTCTCGAGTCAAGCATTCCTCTTATTTTGTTGATTATTGTAAGACATGTTTTGTAACTGTAAGGGTTTTTGATATAAAAGTTACCGAATTTTGCCACAATCTTGTTATTAGAACTACGCTCGGTCTGATTCACGCGGGGACGTGATACGTAGGCAATCCACATAAGATTCGACCACCACTAAAATAAAAGAAAAGAAAAGAAAATGGGAAGATCAATAACAATAAAGTTTTTAAGGATAAAAAAAAGAAAAGCTGGAATGACGCATGCGAGGAATACATGTAGAAATGGTTAATTGATTAGGTGCATTGCATCCCAACGTGCGATAACATGCCTGTTAAATTCAGTGAGCTAACAAGTTTGTTGCATTTCAGAAAAGTTTAGCAGTGACTTGACAGAGTATACTGGCCAGCCACCATTACCGTACTAGATCTAAAGGGCCAATTCCACCAAGCATGTCTAGTTCCGGTAAAAGTCTCGGGGAAGAGAAATCAGAGATACAGATCATGAAAGAAGAGGTAGATCGGTTGAAACAGCAGATAACGGAGATGCACCTAGCCTGGGCTAGGGGACAGTCTTTACCAAACCTCCCTACTCTCGCATCAGCTCCAGAACATCCACCCCTTGATCCTTCGACAAGCGCCCCACTCTATCCATACTATTAAGGTGAAAACCCTTATGCCACCCGAATTCCACCAGCCAAACAAAATCCTCCTCCGGTCACCCCTGTTTTTGTAGCACTCCCACCTGCTACCCTACAAAAGTCGTCCGGTGAGCCGCATGTTCAAATCCATGACAATTCTTACTATCCTCCCGAGCCTACCTTTAGGGCTCCTGAACCGCATCCACACACCCCTCACTGGGATAACCCGGCAGAACCGTAAAAGCACTTCCAAAGTTCGGAACATGAGGAAGTTATTAGAAAAGTTAAAAGCCTGGAGCAGTCCTTTAGGAATATGCACGGTTTGGGCAACCAGTTCAGTGTCGCTTACAAGGATCTGTGTCCATTCCCAGATGTCCAGTTGCCAGCCGGGTTCAAAATGCCCAAGTTTGACCTATACGAGGGGCATGGTGATCCAGCAGCCCATCTTCGAGGGTTTTGTAGTAAAATGCGAGGAGCCGAAGGACGAGACGAGATTCTGATAGCTTACTTAGGTCAGAGTTTGGGGGATCCGCACTAGAGTGGTACACTAGGCAGGATCCAAGCAGATGGTTTACATGGGATGATTTGGCTCAAGCATTCATTGGCCAGTTCTAGTACAATCTTGAAATAGTCCCAGACCGCTTATCATTGCTAAAGTTAGAGAAGAAACCCGCCGAAAGTTTCAGAGAATTTGGCTTCCGCTGGAGGGAACAGGCAGCAAGGGTAGATCCGCCTATGAGAGAGAACGAGATGGTGGATTACTTCCTACAGACACTAGAGCCAACCTATTTCGGACATCTGGTGACGTCCGTGGGTAAGTCATTCACTGAGGTGATAAAGATGGGGGCTATGATCGAGGAAGGCTTGAAAGCCAACACGATCATGAGCTATTTAGCATTGAAAGCCACCACTCAAGCTATCCAAAGTGGTACCGGAGGAGTGCTTGGGAAAAAGAGGAAAGAAGAAGTCACGGCAGTCGAGTCCGGAACATGGTTCAGAAACAGAGGCCCCGCACCCCAATATAACCCGCCACAACCTCACCACCAAAATTACTTCCACAATCCATATAACCACCCGCAACACTACTATCCAGCACCCGATCCCCATTTTACTGTCCATCACGCACAGTCATATGCCACACCTCCCGTCCACGCATCATGGCGTGCACCAAACCCGCAAAATAATTATCCACCCCCAAGAGCATATAGAAGTCCCACGGGCGCGGGTTTTCGTCCGAACCAAGCATTCAAGAGCGACGGGGCGCCAAGGCCAAAGACTTTTACTCCCTTGGGAGAGTCTTACACCAGTCTGTTCCACCCTTTGAACAAGTAGGGCTGCTAAATTCGGTCGAGGCTAAGCTACCAAACCCTCTTCCAAAGAATCTGGACCATTCGATAAATTGTGCATACTGCTCAGGATGTCCGGGGCACGACACGGAAAAGTGTTGGAGGTTGAAAACAGCTATCCAGGAACTCATCGACACTCGCCGAATTGAGGTCCAGACTCCAGCGGAGCCCAACATCAACCAAAATCCACTTCCAACTCATCATGAGACCAACATGATCGAGTTGGTACGGGTAGAAGAGGGAAAGGAGAAAACCTCCCAGACTGTAATGATGATCAAGTCTAGTGGGGTAGGAATGAAAAAGGGGCCAAGCCTTGATGAGTCACTCATCTGCAAGAAGGACGTGCAAAGGGGGTTGGAAGCAGAAAAGGGAAGTATGAACAAAGCGCCTGTGAGGTCAGAGGGAGTAAAAATAGTTGTACCAGGGGCAGCGACCAGGCCCGTTTTAACTGTAGCGGGTGTTCGAGTGGATCCTTTCATCATTAAGCCAGCAATACAGTTACCAATAGCTGATAGCAGAGCTATTCCATGGAATTATGATCGGGTCACAACAACCTACAAAGGAAAATAAGTAAAAGAGGAAGTCTGCGAAGCGCAAGGGTTGACCCGCTCAGGGAGATGTTTTGCCCCAGCGGAATTGAGGAAGACTACTCCGGCAACACTGAAAAAGCCGGTAACTGACGAAGAGGCCGAAGAATTCCTGAAAAAAATGAAGCTGCATGATTATTCTGTCTTAGAACAGCTGAAGAAAACCCTTGCACAAATCTCATTGCTATCCTTGCTGATACATTCTGAAGAACATCGGCAAGCTTTGATGAAAGTTTTAAATGAGGCCCATGTACCTGATAAAATCTCTGTGAGTCATTTGGAGAAGATCACCAATAGGATCTTCGAAGCAAACCGGATCACCTTCACCGATGATGAGTTGCCTGAGGAAGGCACCGAGCATAATAAGGCTTTATATCTTACGGTAAAGTGTGAGGAGTCGGTGGTTACCAAAGTCCTAGTCGACATTGGGTCCAGTGCGAATATTTGTCCTCCCTCTACGCTGAACAAGTTGAAAGTGGACATCGGCAGGATACGCAAGAACAACATATGTGTCCAAGGGTTTGATGGAGGAGGCAAGGCGTCGGTCGGGGACATAGTGTTAATCTTGACAATCGGACCGGTGGAGTTCACCATGGAATTCCAGGTGCTGGACATGGTAGTTTCATATAACCTTCTGATAGGGCGACCATGGATCCATGCCGCAAAAGCAGTTCCATCCAGCCTGCACCAACTAGTCAAGTTTGAGTGGGACCAACAGGAGATTGTAGTCCATGGAGAGTATGATCTACAACCAGGCACCATCGTCCCCTTTGTTGAGACGGAAGAAGATGTTGGGCCATGGGTATACCAGATCTGCGATGTGGTATCCGCCAACCGAGTTCCGGAAGGGGAATGCATTCCCAATGACAGAATCATTACTGCCGACGTCATGGTGGCTCATGAAATGTTGAGAAACGGTTTCATACCCGGCAAAGGTTTAGGTGCATCTCTGCAAGGAATCATACAACCGGTATCCGTGGTCGAAAATGTGGGAACCTTCGGCTTGGGATTCAAGCCAACATCAGAGGACATCCAGCGAGCCAAGAGGAATAAGCAGAAGACATGGGTGCTCCCGAAGCCTGTTCCGCGCCTTTCCCGATCTTTTGTCAGGTCTGGAGTAAGAGGACATCCGACGACAAAGGTTCCCAGTCCTATGGTTAGGCCAGACGAAGAGTTCTTAAGAAAGTTCGAGGACCTATTCGCGGATGTATGCATGCTAGAGGATGGCGAAGGATCCAGCCATGCCGATATACAGTTTGTGGGATCGAAAGCAAAGTTGAATAATTGGAAGGCTACTCCTCTCCCTGTCCGAAAAGAGTCTTGGTAGTTTGTTTTGGATTGTTTTCTTTCGAAATTTTGTGTTGGGATTGTCCCCGAAGTAAAATCCGTTTGTTTCGGTTCGTTTTGATTTGAGTTCGCAAGTTTGTTTTTCCTTGTACTGTTCCCATTAATGAAATTTTGTTCCCTTCGTGTCTAATTTTGTTTATTTTCCTTCTTTTTACTTTTCTGAGCAACTTTCTTTCAACTGATCTTAATGATATGGTGTGCTTAAAGATTAATCAACCCAGAGTCTAGAAAGTCAATCGGGTTTGGAAATAATAATGCATGAAATAAGAGGTGACGAGAGTGAATCGGAATACGGCGATGATGAAGCCGTAGAAGAAATCGGTGAAGAATTAAGTCACTTCAAGGAAAAACCCAAACCAAATTTGAATGATACTGAGGCTGTTAATCTGGGGGATACGGATGATGTTAAAGAAACCAGAATAAGTATCCATATTGAACCCAACCCGAGAGAAGAATTGATCAAAACACTCATGGAGTTTAAAGACATTTTCGCATGGTCGTACGATGACATGCCAGGACTCAGCACCGATCTAGTGGTGCACAAATTACCTACTGACCCTGCATGCCCTCCCGTCAAACAAAAACTGTAGAAATTTAAGACGGAGATGAGTGTAAAGATCAAGGAGGAAGTAACCAAGCAGTTGCAGGCGAAAGTCATTCGTGTCACTCGATACCCTGAATGGTTGGCTAACGTAGTACCGGTGCCAAAGAAAGACGGAAAGATCAGAGTATGCGTGGACTACCGCAATCTCAACAAGGCGAGCCCTAAGGATAATTTCCCACTTCCCAATATCCATATCCTGATTGATAATTGCGCCGGACGTGAAATCGGATCCTTTGTGGATTGCTACGCGGGATATCATCAGATCTTGATGGATGAAGAGGACGCAGAAAAGACGGCTTTTATCACACCGCGGGGGACTTATTGCTACCGGGTGATGTCGTTCGGTTTGAAGAACGCAGGGGAAACATACATGAGGGTGATGACTACGGTATTCCATGACATGATACACAAAGAAATTGAAGTGTACGTGGATGATGTGATCATAAAATCTAGACATCAAGAAGACCACATTGCCGATCTCAGGAAGTTTTTCCAAAGACTGCGAAGATATGATATCAAGCTTAATCCAGCCAAATGTGCATTCGGAGTTCCGTCAGGAAAGTTACTAGGATTCATCGTCAGCCGACGGGGCATTGAGTTGGACCCATCCAAAATCAAGTCCATCCAGGAGTTACCCCCGCCAAGGAATAAAACAGAGGTAATGAGTCTGTTGGGAAGGTTAAATTACATCAGTAGGTTTATTGCTCAGCTTACAGCAACCTGCGAACCCATATTCCATCTGTTGAAGAAAGATGCTACGATAGAATGGACGACAGAATGTCGGAAGCGTTTGACCAAATCAAAGGGTATCTGTCAAACCCACCCGTACTGGTTCCGCCTGAACCGGGCAGACCCCTAATTCTTTATCTGACGGTTTTGGAGAATTCGTTCGGTTGCGTACTCGGGCAGCATGATCTTACTGGCAGGAAGGAATGGGCCATTTACTACCTCAGTAAGAAATTCACGGTCTATGAGGTTAAATACACTCATTTGGAAAAGACCTGCTGTGCTTTGACTTGGGTAGCCCAAAAGCTGAAACATTATTTGTCTTCTTACACCACTTACCTCATTTCGTGTTTGGATCCGTTGAAGTATATTTTCCAGAAACCTATGCCTACAGGGAGGTTAGCAAAATGGAAAATATTACTTATAGAGTTCGACATCATATATGTGAAAAGGACGGCTATGAAAGCTCAAGCCCTAGCCGATCACTTAGCTGAGAATCCTGTTGATGACGGATACGAACCTTTGAGGACGTATTTTCCAGACGAAGAAGTACTGCAGATTGATGGGTTGGAGTTAACCGAGGATCCAGGGTGGAAGATTTTCTTCGACGAAGCGGCGAACGCAAAAGGAGTCGGAGTAGGGGCTGTGCTTATCTCTGAAACAGGACATCATTATCCTGTTACTGCTCAACTGCGTTTTCACTGTACCAATAATATGGCCGAGTACGAGGCATGTATCTTGGGGTTACGATTAGCGGTGGACATGGATGTACAGGACGTCTTGGTCTTGGGGGACTCGGACCTTCTAGTACATCAGATTCAGGGAGAATGGGAAACCAGAGATTTGAAGCTTATCCCGTATCGTCAATGTTTGCATGATCTGACCAAGCGTTTCCGATCAGTAGAATTCAGGCATATCCCAAGGATGCATAATGAGGTTGCCGATGCTCCGGCTACTTTGGCGTCAATGCTACATCACCCGGACAAGGTTCGTATTGATCCATTACATATTCAGATCCGGAATCAGCATGCTTATTGCAATATGATAGAGGAAGAGATGGATGGCGAGCCATGGTTTCATGACGTCAAAGAATACCTCAGGTTAGGAATATACCCAGAGCAAGCAACCGGAGATCAAAAGAGAGATATTCGGCGATTGGCAAACGGATTTTTCCTTAGAGGAGGGGTGATGTACAAAAGAACCCCAGATTTGGGATTGTTGAGATGTATAGATGCGAGTCAAGCCACAACAGTGATGACAGATATACACTCTGGAGTTTGTGGACCACACATGAGCGGATATGTATTGGCAAAGAAGATTCTTCGAGCAGGATATTACCGGCTCACTATGGAGCGTGATTGTATAAGTTTCATGCGAAGATGCCATCAGTGTCAGATACACGGAGATTTGATTCATTCTCCGCCAACCGAGTTGCATACAATGTCAGCACCATGGCCGTTTGTTGCATGGGGTATGGATGTTATTGGACCTATAGAGCCTGCGACTTCCAATGGTCATAGGTTCATTCTGGTAACGATCGATTATTTTACCAAGTGGGTGGAGGCCAAAACCTTCAAATCGGTGACCAAGAAGGCGGTGGTGGATTTCGTACATTCCCACATCATCTGCAGGTTTGGAATTCCAAAGATAATCATCACAAATAATGGTGGCAATCTTAACAGCGGATTGATGAAGGAGGTCTGCCAACAATTCAAGATTACACACCAAAATTCCACACCATATCGTCCCAAAGCAAATGGTGCGGTTGAGGCAGCAAACAAGAATATAAAGAAGATATTGAGGAAGATGGTAGAAGGGTCCAGGCAATGGCATGAAAAGTTACCATTCGCACTGTTAGGTTATCGCACTACCGTTCGGACTTCGGTAGGTGCAACTCCTTATTTGTTGGTGTACGGGACTGAAGCAGTAATACCAGCAGAAGTTGAAATCCCATCCCTCCGAATTGTCGCTGAAGCTGAGAATGACGATGATGAGTGGGTCAAAACCCGATTGGAGCAATTGAGCTTGATCAAGGAAAAGAGATTGACAGCAGTATGTCATGGCCAATTGTATCAAAATAGAATGGCAAGAGCATATAACAAGAAGGTACGTCCCAGGAAATTTGAAGTGGGACAACATGTGCTGATGAGAGTTCTACCACATCAGGCCGAAGCGAAAGGCAAGTTCGCTCCAAATTGGCAGGGACCATTTGTTGTGACTAGAGTATTATCCAATGGCACTTTATGTCTAACTGATATTGAAGGAAGGTGCACCGATATGGCTATCAATTCCGACGTAGTCAAGAGATATTACGTGTAATTCTTTAATGTATTTGTCAACGTTTGGTTTCGTTTGTGTGTATTTGGCTTTTTTCGGAGAATGAAATGACAGAGGCAATTTTTCTACTACCCAAACACTTTAACCCTTGTTTCCCCTTTGAGCCTTAATTATTCTTTCATATACCCTCTTTCGGAATCATCAAGGAAGATGTGTAACAAAATAGAAAAAGAAACAAAGAAAAGACACAAGAAAAAGTGAACTACGTTCGACCTGATTCCTCAAGAAGGATACGTAGGCGCCACACGGCTCGGTCATAATAAAATAAAAATCAAAGATTCCCCAAGCAACAAAACTGGGGCAGAAGTCATGTTTCGTTTGAAGATAGTGTGGATTCCGAAAGTTGTAATGAGCTACCCGTTGAGGTTAAACCCCTTTTCTTTAGCCTCGTACACTAAAACCGCATTAATGACCAAAAAGACCTCTCGATCAGTATTTGAGAAATGCCAAGCCACGCAAATGAAAGCCAAGAAGGACACTCCGATCCTCGACTGGGTCCAGGATTCGCAAGCTAAAAAATGGATAGCCATTTAGAGGGAGTTTCGTGGATAATACCCCAGCCTGGAAAGAAAGCAAAATAAGAGAGTCTTAACGGTGAAAACCCTCGCGGGCACCTTAAGGCGAAGAAAGCGAAGAGAAATAAAATGAGAGAGTCTTACGGTGAAAACCTTTACAGGCACCCTAAGGCGACGGGAGATCAAGAGAAATGAGAGAATCTCATTAGTGAAAACCCTTTGAAGTGCACTATGAGGTGACAAGGCAAGATGGTTACAAGGTATCTGCATGAGACAAGGTCGGGACATTCGTTTGCTTCTAGCAAAACGCAGCCACCAGAAAGTGATTGACACAAATAGACTGGATAGATTAATCTCAAAGGCACGGCATAACCATTGGATCAGTTACACATTCAGATAAGTTTTTCCCAGTTTTGAGTTCAGAAACGTTTTCCCTTTCTTTTGTCATTCGCGGTCAGCATTTTTTATCTATCATTTTTCTCTTCTTTTGTTTTCGAAAGTTGACTTTTCAAAGCTTACTACCAAGTCTCCCAAAGTGGTACAATGGAGATGAATAGGCGTGGAACGAGGCAATAAGGCAAAAGTCGTTCCGATATTAAGATTGGAACGACAGGTTGATTGAAAGGTTCACGGGAATTATGGAGTACGATGGACACATATTACACATCCAGAAGATGATTTCTCACAACAGATCATCGAATAAAGGTTCGGACCAAACCGAAGGTTGGAATAAAAGGAGAGATGAGAGACCATCTGTGGAAAGAGCACCATCCCCAGCAAGTGTCAACGTCGTCCCCAAAAGTTCGAGGGAAGCCAAGCAGCTGAAAGAGAAAAAGAAAATGGCCCCCAACAATTGGCACGACCACTCACTGCGTTTTGAAACTAACAATTTTTCTTTGATTTAAAGTGTCACGACCCCAAATCCGGTCGTGATGGCGCCCAGCACATTGCTAAGCCAGCCTGACCAATCAATATCAACAACGGAGCTAGAAGCTCTCTTTAACCCATTTAAGCATTTTAATTTACGAAATAACGGTGATACATATAACGAAAACGGGGAACCAAGTCCCAAAATATATTAACTCCCATAGACCGAAGGGTCAAGAGTCATGAGCCTCTATCGAACATGAGTGTATAAAGGTTTACAAGATACCAAGTGCGGAAAGAAATGTCAATACAAAATCAAAAGACAGGTAGGAAGGAATATCGGGTCCTGCGGACGCTGCAGCCTACCTCGTATATCCCACGGATGTCGCCTCGCACAGCCTATCGGATCACTGCTGAGAGGTACCGGATCCGCACAAAAGGTGCAGGGAGTAAAATGAGTACTCGCGGACTCGGTGGTAATAAACAAGGGTAAGACAGAGCGCAGATAAGAAATCCGCAATAAAGCACTATGTAAAGCTATAATCGCTACCCTGTCATAGAATCAATCTTCACCGTACCTGTACCAACAAATACCAATAAATAGCATAACGACTAGCAGATGTAGCTAAATGCAATGCAATGCATGATATGACCGCTACGGCGCGTGGCCGACTCCAATTTTGGGTACCCGTGCTCACCGTGGGGTTTCAGACTCCGGGGCTCCTACGACCCAAGCACATCTCATAGAGATATTCCTGCATCGTGCGGTCCGATCCAACATATATCTCACTGCGGCGCGCTGCAGCCGATCCACTACTAGTCGGCTAATATGCGGATACTGAGCCTCGCGAGCTCAAAAGTTGTTTTTTTTTTGAAATCTCTTTTATCATTTTTCGGTTGGAAAACAATAATATCAAGTTCCGGAGATTGGAATTAGCATAATAACAAAAATAGCTGCGGACTAGTAGTAAACTAGCATGTCTATATGATAAGACAATGATAACGATCCTCGCGGGATCCAATAACTAGCTCACGGCCCACATGTATACTCAACCGCCCAAGAAGGGGTTCCTCGGCTCAAGAGTGGCCATTATCACAATATATATATATGCAACCATCCGAGAAGGAGGTTCGACGGCTTGAGAATAGCCAATAATACAGTATCAACAGGTTGGACTAATCTGTAGTCTCCAGTTCATGATCGACCCCGCACTCTCAAGAGTGTGCGTGTCTCGCCGCTATACAACGTCACAAAGTGGTGTACCGGGGTTTCGAACCCGCTGGTCATCACCCACATCTATTACTCACCTCAATACGGCGCGACGACTACTCCGCAATGCCCTTGCCACGAGAATCAAGCTCTGGCACGCGTAGAATCTGATAAAAATACAGTAGAAATACAACAAATTAGGCTAATGGGACGACACCCAATCAATACAACTCGATTTACATCTAAATTCCCAAAGTTGTCAAAACCCGACTTTCGGTACGCTTGACGAAAAATTACAAAAGTTACATATTCAGAATCCTCATCTCGATACGAGTCTAGGCATATAAAATTTACCAAAATCGGACTCCATTTGCCCACTCAAATCGGTGTTTTTCTTTAATTTAGGCCTAGGGCTCAAACCCACCTTTAATCTTCCATTTACAGAAATTTAACCCATGATTTCATGTTAAAATGATGTAATTAAGCCACAAAACTTACCTCCAACGAATCCCCGATGAATTACTAGCAATTCCCGTGAGTTTCACTCTCTAGAACTCAAAAATGGCGTTTTTGGGTATTAAACCCACGACTGGTTCTGTTCTGAACTTATCTTCACTGCCAGCCTCTTTTGTTCATCACGTTCGCGACGCCTCTCACGCGAACGCGATGCCTTTTTCCTCTTCTTCATCGCGAACGCGGCACTCTCTCACGCGTCCGCGAAGATCAACTCCGCAGCCTCCTGGCTTTTACTCTACGCGAACGCAACGTGAAGTCACGCGTCCGCGATGCCTTACCTTTTCCTCTTACGCGAACGCGACCCACCCATCGCGAACGCGATGGCCAACTGGCCCCAACCTTCGCGAACGCGGTATTGCCCTCGCGAACGCGATGCCTTACTGAACCTGGCCTTCACGAACGCGGAACCTTCCTTCGCGAACGCGAAGGCTTATTTTATGCCCAGTGATCTGCAGAATTACAGCAGACCATTTTATGCTTCCAAATGCCGGATGATGGTCCGGATTCACCCCGAGGCCCCCGGGACCCCAACGAAAACCACCAACATACCCCAAAACACGATACGAACTTGTTCCAATCATAAAAACACCATCCTAAACATCAAAATCACCAATTACACACGGATTCAAGCCTAAATTTCTTAAAACTTTCCGAATTACACATTCGATGAAAAACCCGACCAAATGACGTCCGAATGACCTGAAAGTTTGCAGGCACATCCAAGATCACCTAACGGAGCTACTGCAACTGTCGGAACTCCATTCCGACTCCCGGATCAAAATCTCACCTACCGTTCGGATTTCGCCAAAATTCAACCTTAGCCAATTCAAGCCTATTTCTACACCGGCCTCCAAATTCAATTCCGATCGCTCCCCTAAGTCACAAATCACCTCCCGGAACTAACCGAATCATCAGAATCCGATTCCGAGCCCTCTAACCGAATAGTCAACTCCAGGTTGACTTTCCTTATTCAAGTTTCCTTAACAAAGGCTATATGCCTCATTTTCAATCCAATTCACTCCTAACTCACCCGATAGACTCTAACACTTATATAAAAGCATGAAACATGAAATTACAACATAACGGGGTGGTAATTCCCGTGACGACGGGCCGGGTCGTCACATTCTCCCCCTCTTAAACAAACGCTCGTCCTCGAGCGGGTCAAGAAACATACCTGAAGTCTCAAACAAGTGAGGATAACTGCTCCGCATCTCCCGCTCGATCTCCCAAGTGGCCTCCTCCACGGGTCGACCTCTCCACTGAACCTTAACCGATGCAATCTCTTTGGACCTCAATTTTCTCACCTGACGACCCAAAATAGCAATAGGCTCCACATCATAGGATAGATCACCATCAAGCTGAATGGTGTTGAAATCTAATACATGAGACGGATCTCCAATGTACTTCCGGAGCATAGACACATGGAATACTGGATGAACGCTGGATAAGCCGGGCGGCAAGGCCAACTCATATGCCACCTCTCCAACTCTCCTAAGTATCTCAAAAGGACCAATGTACCTGGGACTCAACTTTCCTTTCTTCCCAAATCTCATGACACCCTTCATAGGTGAAATCTTCAACAATACTCTGTCACCAACCATGAAAGACAACTCTCGAACTCTACGGTCCGCATAACTCTTCTGACGAGACTGTGCTGTACGAAGCCTCTCCTGGATCAACTTTGCTCTATCCAGAGCATCCTGGACTAACTCAGTCCCTATCAATCTAACCTCACCAGGCTCAAACCATCCCACGGGGGATCTACACCGCCCGCCATACAATGCCTCATACGGGGCCATCTGAATACTCGACTGATAACCGTTGTTGTAGGCAAACTCAGCAAGTGGTAGGAACTCATCCCACGAACCACCAAAATCAATCACACAAGCTCGCAACATATCCTCCAAGATCTGAATAGTGCGCTCAGACTGTCCGTCTGTCTGGGGGTGAAATGTTGTACTCAACTCAACCCGCGTACCCATCTCTCGCTGAAATACTATCCAAAACTGAGAAGTGAACTGAGTACCCCTGTCGGATATGATAGACACTGGGACTCCATGCAACCGAACAGATCTCTCGAATAAAGATCGCTGCCAACCGCTCCGATGAGTAGGTAGTACTAACTGGAATGAAGTGAGCTGACTTGGTCAGTCTATCCACAATCACCCATACGGAATCAAACTTCCTCGCCGTCCGAGGGAGTCCAGTAACAAAGTCCATAGTGATCCTCTCCCATTTCCACTCAGGAATAACAATGCGCTGAAATACACCACCGGGCCTCTGATGCTCGTACTTAACCTGCTGACAGTTGAGGCACCGTGCTACATGTCCGACAATGTCCATTTTCATCTTTCTCCACCAATAGTGTTGTTTCAAATCTTGATACATCTTAGCGGCTCCAGGATGGATAGAATACCGCGAGCTATGGGCCTCTTCCAGAATCAACTCACGAAGGCCATCAACATTGGGCACACATATCCGGCCCTGCATCCTCAATACGCCGTCACTATCAATGGTGACATCTCTAGCATCATCATGCTGCTCTGTCCCTCAGGACAGCCAAATGTGGATCATCATACTGGTGCTCACGAATACGATCATATAGAAATGACCGAGATACAACACAAGCCAATACCCTGCTGGGCTCCGAAATATCTAACCTCACTAGCCGATTGGCTAGCACCTGAACATCATAAGCAAATGGCCTCTCCTCGGCTGGAATATATGCCAAGCTCCCCATACTGACCGCCTTCCGGCTCAAAGCATCGGCCACCACATTGGCCTTACCCGGATGATATAATATAGTAATGTCATAATCCTTCAGCAACTCTAGCCATCTCCGTTGTCTCAAATTAAGGTCTTTCTGTTTGAACAAGTGTTGGAGACTACGATGGTCGGTATACACCTCACAAGACACACCGTACAAATAGTGCCTCCAAATCTTCAATGCATGAACAATGGCGGCTAGCTCCAAATCATGAACAGGATAGTTCTTCTCATGTGGCTTCAACTGCCGAGAAGCATAAGCAATTACCTTACCTTCCCGCATCAACACACAACCTATCCCCACTCTCGAGGCATCACAATAAACGGTATATGAACCTGAAGCTGATGGCAATACTAACACTGGAGCTGTGGTCAAAGCTGTCTTGAGCTTCTGAAAGCTCTCTTCGCACTCATCCGACCACACGAATGGTGCACCCTTCCGGGTCAATTTAGTCAATGAAGAAGCAATGGATGAAAATTCCTGAACAAACCGACGATAATATCCCACCAAACCAAGAAAACTCCTAATCTCTGTAGCTGAGGTCGGTCTAGGCCAACTCTGCACCGCCTCTATCTTTTTCTGAATACCATCACGAGACACCACATGTCCCAGAAATGCTACGGACTCGAGCCAAAACTCGCACTTGGAGAATTTAGCATATAGCTTCTCCTCCCTCAATCTCTGCAACACAATACTCAATTATGTTATTGCAGCCATGGGAAAGGACCATGTGTGGTAATTTGAGTATATGTATTGTTGAATGCATGTTATGGTTAGCATTACTGGCTCATGTTCAAACTTGAGGGAAGATTCATGATTTATGCCTCATATAGGTGCAGGTTGCGAGGGAAGTGGTTCCGCCGGGGGCTTTATCGAGAGGGTATTCATATGTTATAAGATTCAGTAGAGTTGGTTGCATACTGGGGCAAGTCAGGACCGGATGGCTCTCAATAGCGGTCCTATTGAATTCAAGAGGTAACGTGTGGTGCTTGATAAGTCTGAGTCTATAAGTACAGTTGAGGCTCAAGCTTTTGAAGCAACTTATGAAGAAAGGCACAAAATGTTCTATGATGTTATGATTTGTGGTGTAGCATTTGAGAGACATGAAATGGTCGCCGTTCTCGAGATAGCATGGCCTCATGATTTAAGGTCACTCGGGGTGAGTGCGGTTGGAATAAGTTAGGTATTGAAGGGAGATATTAACATTTCTAAGGCAATCCAGGGTAAACTGGAAGGAAGTAGATTGATTAGCCATAGTTGAGTTGGCATATTGATGTCAATGATCGGTTCATGCAACGTGATCGAGTTATGCATGTGATTTGTGGCGGTGCATTTGAGACTTGTCGGCCGTAGTGATTGATGTTATTCTGAAGTATTCGTCTGTTAGGGGCCTTATGAGTAGGCAGACCTCGGAAAGGGTTATGGTGGCTTGGACCACTACTTAGAGATTGGCATATTCGATTGTTATGAGAATTCGCCTGTATGTTGCTATAGTTGTCCTGAAATGAGTTAAATGGAAAGTCTTATGTGATGAAGTATTAGCCTATCGTCAGTTCTAGAGTTGTGATGGAAATCGTGTCTATCGTATATCGGCACATGAGGTGAAGTGAGTGGTATGGAATTTGAAGTAAGAACCAAGGTCGCAGTTTGGTCAATGAATGTGATATAAAAAGCTCGGATGAGCAGGAAAGGAGTTTCAGTGTTTGAGTAAGATGGGTATTAACATCAGTATCACTTGAGATCAGTGTTCTGTGGGAAAGGATTTGCATCCCGGTTAGGGACTCCTGATCGCTTTTCAGTGTTAGTGCAGCCGGTGGGTTGAATGTGCAGGCCCGTTTAATTATTCAAAAGATGGTGGGAGCTTGCCCCACAAGAAGATTGTATAGCTGTGACATGTAGTCACTTGATTGGTTAGAAATTTAAGCCAGTATGAGGATTTTGGTGATATCATCCATTTGAGAATTTTTGCCTGGAGGGCACTCTACTTATTGGGTTATAGACCTGTGAAATATTATTGACTTAGCTTGGCACGACCAGAATAGACTTAAGGTCGGTGGATAGATTTAAATGTGGAAGTGAGCCTTGCGTCAGGCCGGTTATGTTTCTTCCAGCAATGCGCCCTTTATGGAGGGATAGTCGCGGTCTTATTTCGCGGTTAGTTAATTCATGTAAAGATATATTGCGCCGTATGAGTGGGAGACGGGTTGGTAAGTTCCTTATGTGTTGAGGTTCCGCTCAGCGGTGATGTTATATGAGCATGATGGCTCTTGAGACTCAGATCTTATATCGCACCTTAGTTGCGCTTGAGTTTGTAGCCTATAGCGCTATATGTTTCATTGTGTCTGATATCAAGCACCCTAGTGTGCTTATGATCGATATTCAGTATTTTGATGTGACGAGCTATTCAGCTCGACATATGACTCCTTGTGTGAGTTTTATATTGTTGGGATCGGGTGGCACGCCACCGTGGTTATATTGTTGGGATCGGGTGGCACGCCGCCATGGTTATATTGTTGGGATCGGGTGGCACGCCATCATGGTTATATTGTTGGGACCGGGTGGCACGCCGCCATGGTTATATTGTTGGGATCGGGTTGCACGCCGCAACAGTGTGATGTTTATTTCAGTGTCTATAATTGCTTTCATGTGTTTTGTTTCCTATTTTCTAAGGAGGTCCATGTTTATGTGAGAGTTGAATAATTCTCTCTAGTGTTCGCCTTCCTTTGTATCATATACGAATTAGTGGATTACTAGCACATTGTGTCATCTTGTGGGACTTTCTATTATGTCTGATGTGGCTTATCGCCTGAGCAGTTCGTACTGGGTGAGATGAGATTATGTGATTTGGGGTCGGTGCAAACTGATTATATGAAGTATATTATAGAGGAAAGGATCATCCTCTAGTTTAGGACAAGGTAATGGATCCTGTCAGGAGTATAAACCCAATGAATTGTTGATTCAGTAGTTGGTTATGGATACCGGCACATCTCTTCCGTCGTGTCATTATTGTAAAAGTTGGAACGAGACCTATGTAGATCATGAGGTGCAATGGGAGCATCTGATTCGTTGAATTTTTGGCTAATTTGATCATAAAATATTATCGTGGTCCTATGGATTTTGTGTTGCAAGGTAAGAATCCAGCAAGGTTATGCAGTCATGTTTGAGGACGGCGTTTGAGGAATATTGAGTGATCTCTTGATGAAAACAAGCCTGACACAAAATTCCGGATGTTGGAATTAGGCTCTATGACTTAATTGTTTGAACAAGAGGGAATATCTTCAGATTATATCAGGCTAATGTGCTCAGCTGAGTCCTAGATTTATTGGCCCTTTTGAGATTTTGAGGCGTGTTGGGGAGGTTGCTTATGAGTTGGCCTTACCTCCCAGCCTAGCCGGAGTCCATCCCGTGTTTTATGTCTCTATTCTTCGGAGATACCATGATGACCCATCGCTTATGTTGGATTTCACCTCTGTTCAGCTAGACAAGGATCTGTCTTATGTTGAGGAGCCAGTGAAAATATTGGACAGGTAGGTTCGAAAGCTGAGGTAAAAGAATATTGCATCAGTGAAGGTTCAGTGGTGGGGTTAGCCGATAAAGGAGGCGACTTGGGAGACCGAGCAGGATATGCGTGGCCATTACCCTCATCTTTTTACCACTCCAGGTATCTTTTCTATGCTCGTTCAAGCACGAACGAATCTTTTAAATATGGGAAGATGTAACGACCCGGCTGGTTGTTTTAGAAAATTACGCCCCGACCCCCAATTTAACTGTTTCCCTAAGTTCATTTCTGCTATTGTGGTTTGCCGGGAGAGTCGGTTCTGAAATTTGGAGCATTTTGGGACACTTAGTCTCTAAATGAGAGCTTTAAAGTTAGAAAATGGTCCGTAGCTGGAATAGTGTTAAGATGACCTCGGAACGGAAATCCGATGGTTCCATTAGCTCCGTTAGGTGATTTCGGGGTTGGGAGCGCGTTCGAAATGTATTTTGGAGGTCCGTAGCTCAATTAGGCTTGAAATGCCGAAGCTTGAAATTTTGGGGAATCCGAACGATAGGTGAGATTTTGATCCGAGGGTCGGAATGGAATTCCGACAATTTCTGTAGCTTCGTTATGTGATTTTGGATATGTCCGCAAATTTTCAGGTCATTCGGACATCGTTTGGTCGTGTTTTAGATCAAATGTGCAATTCGGAAAGTTTTAAGAAATTTAGGCTTGAATTCGATGTGAATTATGGGTTTTGATGTTGTTAGACGTGTTTTTATGATTGGAATAAGTTTGTATCGTGTTTTGGAGTATGTTGGTGGTTTTTGTTGGGGTCCCGGGAGCCTCGGGATGAATTCGGGGGTCCAAACGGACCAATTTGTGCCAAAGTCACTGCTGTTTCTGCTGCAATAATTGCAGAGCAATTTTGCTCTCCGTGATCGCGGAGATGGCCATGCGATCGCGTAAGGGAAAAACCCTGAGCTCTGCGATCGCGAAGTGAGGTGTGCGATCGCGTAAGTCTGGAAGTTGAAGCATCGCGATCGCGTGAGGTAGTATGCGATCGCGTAGGGTAGTTTGGGGAGCCGGCCGAGTTTGTTCTTCACGATCACGTTCGTATCATTGCGATCGCGTAGGGCCGCTAAGTTGTTCACTGCGATCGCGTCCAGGACCACGCAATCGCGTAGAGTAAAAATCTGTGGCCTAGGATCTGTGCATCGCGATCGCGAGCCTAGAGCTGCGATCGCGTAGAGTTAATTGGCCTGGCAGTGACTTTAAGTCCAGAAACATTTCAGACACGGCCTAATACACAAAAATGCCATTGTTGAGCTCCAAGAGAGAAAATTGAAGGGGAAACGCTGGGATATCATCGGGAAATCATCGGGGGTAAGTTTCTTGACCTTAATCCGTTAGTTTATCATGAAATCCGTGTTTATTTCACTGAAAATGGAAGATTAAAGGTGGGTTTGAGCCCTAGGCCTAAATTTTAGAAAACCTTTGATTTGAATGGGCAAACGGAGTCCGATTTCGATAAATTTTATATGCACGGACTCATATTGAGATAAGAAACCCGAATATATAACTTTCGTGATTTTTCGATAAGCGTACCGAAAGTCGGGCTTTGGCAACTTGTGGGTTTTGGCGTATTTTGAGTTGTTTTGATTGGGTAATGCCCAATTGGCCTATTTTGATGTGATTCTATTGATTTTTATCAGATACTACACCTGTGGAGGCCGACATTCGCGGCAAGAGAGTTGTCTCTTAGCGGTTTTGTACCGGAGTCGAGGTAAGTGGCTTGTCTAACCTCGTGTGGGGGAACCCTTACCCCTAGGATATTATGTGATAGTTTAAATGTCTTGTACGCGAGGTGACGGGCGTGTACATGCGCTAGTTGTTGTAACTCACTTTACTTGAATTGTCCAATTCGTGATATTCCGGTTCTTAGCTTATTAAATTGTGATATTTACCTGGTATTCATTAGGGAAGCATGATTAGGTAGGGTTTATCTGTCTAATTTCCTAATTGTCCTACTTGAACTTCTTGATAATTGTTGGCACTAGTCCTCGGTGAAGTTGTAGTTAAGCATATTATGTTTTCTTTGTGCGTTTTCTTTATTTGTTGTATTGGTGGACTGCAGGTTCAATTCCCGGAGATCCCAGGGCTGTGGGTTCGATTCCCAGAGACCCGGATTGTTGTGTTGGTGGACTGCGGGTTCAATTCCCGGAGATCCAGGGGCTGCGGGTTCGATTCCCGGAGACCCGGAGTTTATTGATATATTATTGAGATATGGACTGCGGGTTCGATTCCCGGAGATCCTGAGATTTATTGAAATGTGGACTGCGGGTTCGATTCCCGGAGATCCTGAGATCATTGAGATACATCCTGAGGTATTGAGACATGGGCTGCGGGTTGGATTCCCGGAGACCTAGAGATACCGTTATTGGGACTGCGGGTTAAATTCCCGTAGCTCCTGGACTGTTGATTATCGAGTGTGTTATACCTCATTTTAAACTGGTTAGAATAAGGTACAACATATAGGCGATTTCGAGTTTGATTAAAGTTAAAGAGTCGCCACCTAATTAATTATGGTGAATTAGGACACCTAATTGTTGATTAAAGTAATTTAAAGTATAACTCTGTTAGTGGTCTACTTAACCTAAAGATTCTAGGTAAGGGTTCAATTAATCTAAAGGGAAGGTTTTTAAGGCACCCTTTAAGATCCATTAAAAAGGTTAACCGACCGGACTTAAATTAATTAAGGCTAAGTGTAAAAGCAACTATGCTTAAAGTCCAATTAGAGAAAATAAGTTTGAGAAAAGTATTTTGTAAGTCCAAATTAACCAAAGTAGCAATTACGGAAAATGTAGCAATCTAAAAGTTCAATTGTATGTGCATAATGACATTAAATTACTTAAAATAACTCCTAGTCTCAAATGTCCAAATAGGCATAAATGTAAGACATCTACGTCATATTAAAAGTAGATTTTTGTATGTATACTTAAAAAAATGTCACGTTATTAGTTAGCCAAATGTAAAGATCAAATAGATATAATATGAGATGAGGATTGCTTCTCGATTTAGGAGCAGTGATAGCCCCAAAATATTTTTGAAATCAATTTTCATCTGTAGTTGATTTCTTATTGTAGTGAAATTTTCTTAAGTGATAAACATTAATTGTAAGCTTCTCTAAACACCTGAACCAAAAAAATCAAATAACGTCAAGGTAATCCAAGCTAAAGAGCAATTCATCAAAGAAAAAAAGAAAAAAAAGAAAAAAAAACTAAGCAAAATGTAGTATTCATAAAAAGACATTTGGATGAAGATTATGGCAGAATATTTGCCCGTCTCTTTAAATTTTCTGTTTCGTATGCACTCAATCAGAAGGAGATGGACGTAAAGGAAGATGCAGACGTGGGTTCTCGGTTTAGCAGCAACGTCGAGTCCTAAAGCAAGACTCAAGAGCGCTCCCATGTGCCATGCAAAACAGAGAAGAGAAAAAAAAACAAGATCAATGAAAATTCTTAAAATTCAGCTTGACAGAATGATGGAAATTTAGCAATGCGCACAACCGAAACTAAGCAAGCATACCAAGTAATTAGGCGAAGAAACTACAATATTCATACTAAAGGAAACAATTCAAATGCAACTCCTATAACATCGTTAATGAGCTTGTACATATAAAATGCATGAAGCGAAAGTACCATTCCTACGACATATACTCTTTTTCACTGAAATGAAAAGAAACTATTCTTTCTAGTTACATGCCAAAACTCATTTTATAAACTAAATCTTTTTAGTCAAAAGCTTATTATTAGTCAAGGCAGTGACCTCAAAAGTCATGAGGGTAGATATGAAAATAAATACTTAAGTTTACAACAAAGAAGTATATTCTATAAGCCTAGATACTAAATACTAGCAAGGAAAAGTTGCACGGGTAAATGTTATTGTCATATTTAAACTAAAGAGTGAAGTTTACTAAATAGGTCTTAGACATGATACTAATACTTGATTAAGTCATAATCACTTCCTATTACTTTTAGACAAAACAGAAAAGAAAGCACACATTAGCAATTAACATCAAGCATTTATTTTTATTTGTTTAACATTTGGGTGGATGAAATAGTATTTAAATTTAAAGTCATACTTTCTGTACTGTGCTTTCTTTAAACATAGTGATAATTAGATCTAAAACACTTACCAGTGCTAATTAACGAAAAAGAGTCACATAAGTAAGATAAAAATCTAACCCCCAAATAATTACTCTACTTAACTTAGTCAAAGATTCTAAAATTTAAAAGGTGTGATTTCTACCCTTAAATCAATAGCTTTGCTCCTCTACAGGTATGTGAAATCAACATTTATCCACAAGTAGTTTTAATAAAACATAGCAATTGATTGTTCTAGAATTAATATCCTGGGTAAAAAAAATAAAATCTTAAATCTATGTTTCTTCAATGTGAAATATATCTATAGGTTCAAACAAATGTGTCAGGCAAGAACAGTAAGGCACATCTTTTCCGAATAGACTTTTGTACATAATATAACTAAACCATATTCAACAACACTTAAACCAAAATAAAACCCGGTGAACTTGTAAGAATACCGGCAGATTCTTTCCCTAAAGAATATAATTTTATACAAAATTAAAAAAAATAAAAAAAATGAAAAAAACAACTAAGTTATGATTTCTGATTAAACGAAAACAACACATATCACATTAACAAAAAAATAGACAAGAGTTTGGAGAGAACCGACCTTTTATGGAGCAGTGAATCTGAGGCTTTGAGGTCTCAGATCTACCCTTTTTGATTCCGAATCGAAGCTTGAGAGAGATAGAGCAAAAAAATTAAAAGTATAAATATGATTTTTTTTTCTTCCCTGGCTAAAAACTTTGGCAGTATTTATAGATAGAACTTAGGGTTTATGGGGTAGAAATTGAGCAGGATTTCGAAATTGGAGTAAACAAATTTAAAATTCAAACGTTTGTACCCGTTTGAGAGTCAAACCTCAAGAAAATCTGATTCAAAAAGTTCTTTGGCCTCTTCTTCTGACCAAATCTCGTGACAGAGGTAGATATTCAGAAAAGGCACGAAGAGGGGAGATGGGAGAGAGGAGAGTGTCTGGAAAGTGTTCTTTTGCACGAAAATGGTAGAATAAATTTTGGTTTGGAGATGAAGGAGTTTGGAATTTTGCTCAAAGAAGGAAAGAAGAGGGTGCTTGACTAATTTAGCAGAAAAGAGGATGAGCGTAGGTTTTTTAAGGATTATGCTAAGTGGGCTTGGTTTTAGTGTGAGGGTTGGGCTTGGAATGGTCTTCCCTTTCTTCAAATTAATTGATTGGGCTCCTATATCTTAACAACTTAGACTCAATAAATTTTATAAATATATAATAACAAATAAATACATATTTTATCAGTAAAATTAATATATATAAAAAACATAAAAAAAAAAAAAAATTACATGAAGTGGTAGAGGATTATACAATATTTTGGCATGAAAAACCTGAAAATAGTCCATTAATTACACAAACCTATTGGCATGATTTTATATCCACTTTAAATTATTCTTGATACATTATAATTCTTTAACTATGGCCATTTTAAAATAGTATCAAAAAATTTACACATATATTTCAAAACTTGACGAAACTTCAAAAGTATTAGTAGTATATAATGTGTATAATATAGTACTATATGTTATATGCATCACACACACACATACGCATATATATATATATATATATATATATATATATATATTATTTAATATAATATGTTATTTTTTATAATAAACAAAGAATGCTATTATTTATGAGAACAATTCTTTTAAAAGGATCGAGTGAGCAAAAACACTAAAAGGAAAACTTAGATCATATACGATATTATAATTATATTTATATTAATGCTAATTGTACTAAGACATTGTTATAGCAACAATAGTAGTAGATAATAATAATGATAGAATAATAATAATAATAATAATAATAATAATAATAATAATAATAATAATAATAATAATAATAATAATAATAATAATCACTCCAATAACTATAACAATAATAGTAATAGAACGTAACAGATATTTAAAATAGAGCATTAGATTATTAATGACTAGGGAGCACCAGAAAATTAATTAGAAGAAAGGTAGGACAAAATTGGGTATCAACAGCTGCCCCTCTTTGACCGGAAATGATGAAAGAGTTTTCGGGTAAAGAAATTGATGTAGTAGCCAATTTTGTCCTTGCCAACAAGTACACCCTTGAAAGAATGATGATGATATGGATGTTTCGGAAAATTATGGAATGGAATGATTTCGATCGAACGTCCAATTTTAAGTAGGCTTACATGTTGTTCTATTAGGCGAACGAGCCTAGATGTCCTATTGAGGGCGGGCATGCTTAAGGAAGGATCGAAATAATTTCCAAAAAGAAAGGTATTCTATAAGGTTGTGGCCGAACTCCAACTTTCGAGTTATTTGCATATTTCGGGCTTTATGAGAATCATGACATTTATAGTTTAAGTAGGTGTTGACTTTGAAATTGCCCCAGCATCGCATTTATGGTGAGATCAAGTATTTGAAATAAACTGGGATAATTTGAATAAAATTGCGTGGACATAAGTGTCAAGATGGATATGACTAAGCCTAAGTGTTTGAATTGTCAACATATCCGCGAATTTGGAAGGATGTAGATAGGAGTATATCTTTGACCTCTTGCTGACGAGTTTGACTCCACCTTCAGCAATTGCCCCAGTTCACTGCTTAGATATGATCCACGACTTGATGTGCTATATCTCCTGTTAAACTCAACAAGCTAGGTAAAATTGTTAGTAAACGAGATATAAAAATATGATAAGTCGTATTTCATTAAAATAATACCTCTAAGCCGTTAATTTATCATAAAATAAGCCAAGTATGTTAAAAAATATTTGATCATGACTAATAAAATGAGGCTTCGAGCCAATGATTCATGTAAGCGGTGCCTTTCAGCGGTGACTTATGTATGATTGATAAAAATGAGGCATTTAAGCCAATGATTGATGAAAATGAGGCATTTAAGCCAAATGATGAAGTAGTTGAGGCGTTTAAGCCAAATGACTGATGAGGCTCTCCGAGCCAGATGATTTATGGTAATAAAATTCCTTGTGTGGCGCATTTAGAAATAATGGTGCGGTGCAGTTGAAAGAATTTGCATTGTGCATTTGCAAGCAATGATATAATAATTTTTTAAGCATTTATGCGGTGCATTTGCAGTGCCTTTGAAAGCATAAGTGTTGTGCATTTGAAAGCATATTATGCAATTTGCAAGCAATGGTGCATTCGAAAAATAATGGTGCAATGCATTTGAAAGCATTTGTGCGGTGCGTTTGAAAGCAATGGTGCAGTGCATTTGCAGTGTATTTAAAAGCAATGGTGCAGTGCATTTAAAGCAGTAGTGCGATGCATTTAAAATCAATGGTGCGGCGCATTTGAAAGCAATGGTGCAGTGCATTTGCGGTGCATTTGAAAGCAATGGTGCAGTGCATTTGCAATTCATTTGAAAGCAATGGTGCGATGCATTTAAAAGTCAATGCGCAATATATTTAAAGTTATATGCGATGTAGTTTGCATTTATAAAAATTAGTAGCTAAAAAGTAGTGACAATGTATTTTTTTTTAAAAACATATTGTAAATTCCAAAATTGTCATTAGAAAGAATCTCAAACTTGGATTTTAAGGATAATCAATACTCAGAAGGTGTAATTTTCTATAAAAGAAATTCAAACCGCTCGACGAAGGGCATTGATATTTATGTCAGTCATTAATTCTTCTGCTTCCTCTATCTTGAAATCTGCACTCAAAGAAAAATTGTGAGTTTGGGGGGAAGGTTGATTTGTGTTGACTTTGATGCTCTGGACTTTGATGATCTTGCGCTTCCCTCTTTGTTTGGACTTGTAACCTCCACCCATCACTGAATCTTGGTGAACGAATAGTTAAAAAATTTTGATGAAAAATCCTATTTTAATAAATAAAGTATGCATAATTTTTATAAAATAAAGTTGTTGCCGAATTTTGTATTGTGACATGCTCGTGAAACAAAGTAAACGTCCTCATCTGGAATCTGCCGTTCGTCTTGCTTGAACATCCTTTGCCGATGGCTGATGCCTCCTCATGACAACGCCTTCAAAAGCTGCCCCAGTTTCCAATCTGGGGGGAAATATTGAGTTTTATTATGATGAGACCGAACCCATAGGGCTGCCTACGTATCCCCTCTTAAACGGGAATCAGGTCAAACGTAGTTCATTTACATTAAGAAATATTTCATAGAAAAGAAACATGCAGATATGCCTCTAGATGTAGTATCTCTTGACTGCGTCTGCATTTATAGGCTTGGGCCACACTTCTCCATCCATTTCTGCTAGAATCAATGCTCCTCCAGTCAATACTCGATGCACCATGTAAGGACCTTGCCAATTTGGTGCAAACTTTCCTTTAGCCTCACTTTGGTGCGGGAATATGCGCTTCAGAACCAATTGCCCCGGTTTGAACTTACGCGGTTTCACTTTCTTGTTGAAAGCTCTAGCCATCCTATTTTGATAGAGTTGACCATGGCAAACTGCATTCATTCTCTTCTCATCAATAAGCATTAGTTGTTCGTATCGATTCTTCACCCATTCCGCATTGCTCAGCTCGGCTTCCTGGATGACCCTCAAAGATGGTATTTCAACTTCCGCTGGCAATACGGCTTCAGTTCCATAGACCAAAAGATAAGGCGTTGCCCCAGTTGATGTCCTGACCGTAGTGCGATATCCGAGGAGAGCAAATGGTAGCTTCTCATGCCAATGCCTGTAGTTATCAATCATCTTCCGCAATATCTTCTTAATATTCTTGTTGGCCGCTTCAACGGCTCCGTTCATCTGAGGCCGGTAGGGAGTGGAATTTCGGTGAGTAATCTTGAACTTATCACATATTTCTTGCATCAAGTCACTATTGAGATTGGCTCCATTATCTGTAATGATTGACTCAGGAATTCCAAATCGGCAAACAATGTTGTTGCGGACGAAATCTGCTACCGCCTTCTTTGTAACTGACTTGTAAGAAGAGGCTTCTACCCATTTTGTAAAATAATCAATAGCTACCAAGATAAATCTATGCCCATTTGATGCAGCAGGCTCAATAGGGCCAATGACGTCCATGCCCCAAGCTGCGAACGGCCAAGGGGAACTCGTTACATTGAGTTCATTTGGCGGGACTCGAATCAAATCACCGTGAATCTGACACTGATGACATTTCTGTACAAAACGAATGCAATCTGTTTCCATGGTCATCCAAAAGTAACCTGCTCGTAAAATTTTCTTTGCCAAAGTAAAACCATTCATGTGAGGCCCACATGTCCCTGCATGTATCTCTTCGATCAGTTTGGTTGCTTCTCTAGCATCTACACACCTCAACAGTCCTAAATCTGGGGTCCTCCTATATAGGATTTCGCCGTTTAGGAAAAAGTGATTTGCCAATCTCCTAAGTGTTCTCTTCTGGGTACTGGTTGCTCCTTCAGGGTAATCCATTGTCTTGAGATATCTCTTAATGTCGAAATACCATGGTTCTCCGTCTGGCTCTTCATCCACATGGAAACAATAAGCTGGCTGGTCTTGCACATTCACCTTAATGGGATCTATATAGTTTTTATCTGGATGTTGAATCATTGAAGACAAAGTTGCCAAAGCATCTGCAAACTCATTTTGAACTCTTGGAACATGCTTGAATTCCACCTTGATAAACTTCTTGCACAACCCTTTTACACAATGTAAGTACGGTAGGATTTTCGTATTCTTTGTGTTCCATTCGCCTTGTACTTGATGAATCAGCAAGTCTGAATCACCTATAACCAACAACTCTTGGATGTTCATATCAACAGCCATTCTAAGCCCAAGTATACAAGCCTCATATTCTGCCATGTTGTTGGTGCACGGAAACCGAAGTTTCGCTGAGATTGGATAATGTTGTCCAGATTCTGAAACTAAAACTGCTCCAACTCCGACTCCTTTGAAGTTTGCTGCTCCATCAAAGAACATTCTCCAACCAGAATATGCTTCTGAAATGTCTTCTCCCGCAAATAATACTTCTTCATCTGGGAAGTACGTCCTAAGTGGCTTGTATTCTTCATCCACAGGATTTTCTGCAAGATGGTCAGCTAAAGCTTGTCCTTTGATGGCTTTTTGAGTAACATACACGATGTCAAATTCACTTAGCAAAATCTGCCACTTTGCTAGCTTTCCTGTAGGCATGGGTTTCTGAAAGATGTACTTGAGCGGGTCCATCCTGGAAATAAGAAAAGTGGTGTACGCTGACAAGTAATGCCTTAACTTTTGTGCCACCCAAGTTAAGGCACAACAAGTGCATTCCAACAAAGTATACCGTGTTTCATACGGTGTGAACTTCTTGCTCAAGTAGTATATGGCTTGCTCCTTCCTCCCAGTTTCATCGTGTTGCCCCAAAACACATCCAAATGCATTATCTGATACGGACATGTATAACAACAATGGCCTTCCAGGTTCCGGAGGTACCAGCACAGGTGGGTTAGATAAATATTCCTTGATTCTATCAAAAGATCGTTGACATTCTTCTGTCCATTTGGTAGTGGCGTCTTTCCTCAGCATCTTGAATATTGGCTCACAAATCACCGTTGATTGGGCTATGAAACGACTGATGTAGTTAAGGCGACCAAGGAAACTCATCACGTCCTTCCGATTCTTTGGAGGTGGCAGGTCTTGGATAGCCTTTATCTTTGAAGGATCCAACTCTATGCCCCTTCTACTAACAATGAAACCTAATAATTTTCCAGCTGGAACTCCGAATGCACACTTTGCAGGATTCAGTTTTAGATTGTACTGCCGCAACCTATCAAAGAACTTCTTTAGGTCTACCAAGTGATCTGAACTCTTCCGCGATTTGATGATGACATCGTCCACATAGACTTCAATCTCTTTATGGATCATGTCATGAAAAATAGTTGTCATAGCTCTCATGTATGTAGCACCTGCATTCTTGAGTCCAAAAGGCATCACTCGATAACAATATACCCCCCAAGGTGTGATAAATGCTGTCTTCTCAGCATCATCTTCATCCATCAAAATCTGGTGGTAACCAGCAAAACAATCAACGAATGACTGCAACTCGTGCTTTGCACAATTGTCAATGAGTATATGGATATTTGGGAGTGGGAAATCATCCTTTGGACTAGCCTTGTTAAGATCCCGATAATCCACACATATTCTGATCTTCCCATCCTTTTTTGGGACTGGTACTATATTGGCCAACCAGGTGGGGTACTTCGTGACTCGGATGACATTTGCCTCAAATTGCTTGGAGACTTCTTCTTTGATCTTCAAACTTAAGTCTGTTTTGAATTTTCTTGTCTTTTGCTTTATCGGAGGACAAGATGGATCCGTTGGCAACTTATGGGAAACAATATTAGTGCTCAAACCAGGCATGTCATCATATGACCAAGCAAACACATCAACGTATTCTCTTAGAAGATCTACATATTCTTCCTTTTCTGATGGTGTCAAATGGACACTGATTCTTGTTTCTTTTATAGACTCTGAATTTCCCAAATTTATGAGCTCTGTTTCATCCAAATTTGGTTTTGACTTGTTCTCAAACTGCTCAAGTTCTTTAGTTAATTCTGTAGGCGGCACATCTTCTTCATATTCTTCAAGATCTTGCTTGTTATTTTGTTCACTTGTTTCATTGCATGTCACATTTACGGTGTCGGCATTTTTATTAATTTGTTTGCAAGGTTCTCGGCGAACCGGGGATGGGGTACAAGTCCAATTTTTCAAAACATCTCCAGGTGCGGCATCCCAAATAGTTGGCGCCTCAGTGCAATCCTTCAAAATCACGTTGCAGTCGGCAATGAATAGGTTCCTAATTCCTTCAACGAGGTCATCTTCAGCATCTTCACCTAACTCATGAATTGTAACTGTCTTGGGGAATGACTGGATTAGCTGCGGGATAGGCTGTGGCGGGACAATGTCACTTTTCTTGAGACAAGCCTCCGAGAATTCTTTCGGAGTGGGTTCGTACCCTATGCCAAAGGTGTTATTCCGCTCTGGTAATTGAATTGGCTCCACTATTCCATGCAACCTTGCTCCAAGTCCTCGACCATGCTCAAAACCGTTCTTCAACATTTTTGATGCCACCATTATGAGCACACTTGGCAACTTTATCTCTTTACCTCGAGTAGCAGTTATGATTTCTTCAATGTGGAAAGTGGCTCCATCCAGCCTCTCCACACTTTCAATGACAGGGATCGAATTCCCGGGGTAAATGGGATTGCTTGCTTCTCCATGAATCACAACTTCCTGGTGATTCCATACAAACTTCACGTTCTGGTGCAAAGTGGAAGGGACTGCACCAGCCATGTGAATCCACGGCCTTCCCAATAATAGATTATAAGTAGCAGATATGTCTAACACTTGAAATTCAATGATAAACTCCACAGGCCCAATTTGTAATGCTAAGTTAATTTCACCAATGGCGCTCCTTTGCGCTCCATCGAAAGCTCTAACATTCACATGACTTTCACGAACCTTTCCAATGTCAATTCCCAAGGCTTTGAGGGTAGTGAAAGGACATATATTGAGTGCAGAACCATTATCGATCAAAACCTTTGAAACAAACTTGTCATTGCATTTGACAGTGAGATGCAAAGCTTTGTTGTGACTTAGACCTTCAGGCGGCAATTCATCCTCGTGAAAAGAAATCTTGTGGGATTCTAGAATTTGGGCCACCATAGTTTCCAAATGTTCACTAGTTGTCTCGGCTGGTACATATGCTTCATTGAGTACTTTTACCAAAGCATTCCTGTGGCTATCCGAACTCATCAATAATGACATGAGGGAAATTTGAGCCGGCGTCTTCTTTAGTTGGTCTATAACAGAGTATCCGCTACACTGCATTTTTCTCCAAAACTCTTCTACTTCAGCTTCTGTCACGGACTTCTTCTGGTTGTTGTCCTTACTTGAAGTTCCTCGTGATGCTTCTTCAGGAACATAACACCTACCGGATCTTGTCATACCTGCAGCAGCAACAACTTCTACAACTAATTTTGCCTTTCCTTTGTTCCTTATATCAGACTGATAGTCCCAAGGAACTGCTTTGGTTTCAAATGAGGGTGTCTGAGAGACTAGAGCCATGACCCTGGGTTTCAGAGGGAGTGTTTCCACCTCAATTGGTGCTCGCACTTGCACTGTGATGACAGGAGCAATGAAGGCAGATGACACAGCCTTTTTCTCATCTTCAATTGGTACAATTGTTCCTTCCAAATTCCAATCCTCATCAGTAGATATCATGTTAATACCGGCATCATCGTGATTTGGAAGAGGGTTGTTGTTCACATTCGGCGGAGCTCCCTTAAGCTGAATGGTTCCTGCTTTGATCAACTCTTCTATCTTATCTTTGAGAGTAAGGCAATTTTCTGTGTCATGTCCAGTCACACCAGAGTGATATGCACAACGCTTGGTCCCATCATACCATCCTGGGAGGGGGTCGGGAACTTTTCCTGGGACAGGTTGGAGTACTCCTGCAGCTTTCAACCTTTCATACAACTGGGCTAAAGGTTCAGCTAGGGGTGTATAGGTTTTGGCCGGTTTTCTTTCAAAGCTCGGGCGAGGTCTAGGTGCATTTGGGCGGTTTTGTGATTGGTAGCGGGGTTGAGGTGGATATGTGGGTTGGTAATATGGTGGATTCTGGTATGCTGGTGCTCGGGGTGGATAATAGGTTGGTTGGGCATTATAAACAGGATAGGGAATGGGCGAAGGCTGGTAGTAAGATTGAGGAGTTTGGGTGTATGGGCTATAATATGAAGGTTGGGGTAACGGGTTTTGGTAGGTTAACATTTGGTTAGGCCTGCGGTCTTGGACGGTCATAACAGCGGATACTTCTTTTTCCTTCTTCTTACTTGCTCCTCCAATATTTCCTGACTGGATCGCCTTACTTGTTGCTTGTAGTGCTGCCAAATTTGTAATCTTTCCTGATTTGAGACCTTCCTCTATAACGTCTCCCATCCTAACAACTTCCGAGAATTTCTGCCCCATCATACTTATCAATCTCTCATAATATGTTGCATCCGTTTGAGATCGAATAAAAGTAGTTGTCATCTCATCCTCTCCCATCGGGGGTTGGACTCTTGTTGCTTCTGCCCTCCATCTCATGGCATACTCTCTAAAGGATTCTGTTGTTTTCTTCTCCAACGTCATCAAATAGAATCTATCTGGGTTGGTCTCAGTGTTAAATCCGAATCTGTCCATGAATTCTTGTGCCATGACACTCCAGCTGCGCCATTTCTGTGGGTCTTGACTTGTGTACCAATCAAGGGCTTCCCCTGTAAGACTCCTGATAAACAGCTTCATCCTGATAGCTTCATCCTTTCCCACTCCAACTAACTTATCACAGTACGACCTCAAATGAGCTCGCGGGTTTCCTTTTCCGTCAAACATGTCAAATTTTGGTACTTTATATCCTACAGGTAAATCAACATCGGGATGAACACATAGATCTTCATACTCCAAACCTTCCATACTCCTAACAGTTTTCAAACTTTTGAATGCTTCCTTTAACTCACGAATCTCCTTTGCCATGTACTCGTCGGCTTTGGACCTTACATCTTTTTCTGCTTCCTGATATTGATACACTTCAGAGTGAAGTTGGTGAGGCATAGGGGTAGTAAAAGGTTGTGCTTCCGCTACATATACCGGTGGAACATGCTGCATGTTAGGAATAGCGGCGTGTGCCATCGGTATGTGTTGCGTTACATGGTGATTTTGGGTTAGCGGGGTGCTTTGGGCTGGTGATGGTTGGGAAACATATGATGTGGTAAAATTCGATGGGTTGGCTTGTTGCGAGTTAACATGTGCGTTAGTGGATGTTTGCTTGTTGTTGTGAAGTGGAGGGTTTGGTGGAAGGTGTTCCGGGATAGATGAGTCAAAAGATGGGAAAGGTGGCGGGATAGGTGCATTTGTCCTTTCTTCAGGAAGTGGTGTGTTGAGACTAATAGAAAGATTGGTAAGGTTCCGCAGCCGTTCAATTTCACCTTGCAGGTTAGCCACTTGTTGCGACAACTGGGCGATGTGTTCATCACGAATGGTAACCTCCCTTCCGTCCGAAGTCTCAGGTTCGTCTCGTTGAACAGTGACAAGTCCCAAGCCTGTCATGTTAGGTGTGTTTGATCCAGTCATGTTGGTAGCTGCTCGTGCCTTCGATCTCGTGAAGTATGGGTGTTCGGCCAGTTCGCAGTCAACACAAATCAACCTTGGGGAGTAATAAAATAGAAAAACCTTTAAAAAGAAAAATAAAGACAATGTTAGTAAGTGGTGATTAAAAGCAAATATATCACGTAACAAACAAATCATATAATAACAAATAATTCAAGCAATGTTAAGCGTGTCCTAGTATGCAGGGGACCTCTTTGTGCTAGAGGTAGGCCTAGCGAGAATTTGAGAGATAAACACACCATTATATATCATCCCATTGCTCCTTAATTAGACATCCAAAACAAACTTTCATTGATAATCCAAGCTTAGTACATAAATAAAAGGGGAAATTGCCTTAACTTAAAACGATTACAATGGCATAGCCTTAATTAAAATAAAGATTACAACATAGTTCTAATCTAGTTGATTGAGGATGGTTCTTCATTTCTCCTTAGCCTTTTCGCTGCACTGATTGCCTCATCAATTTTCTGGCGATTCTTCACAAGGTAAACCATGGCTAGCTTTCCTCCTTCGTTCAGTCCTTGGCAATAGCATTCTATGAATTGCTTCTCGAGGTCTCCATCCAAATCTTTGAGTCTTTGCTCCATTTCCACAGCTTGTTGTTTCCACATTTCTATTTGTTGCTTCTGCATCTCTTCTCGTTGTCTCAACATTTCAATCTCTTTGTTTTCCTTCTCATGCTGCTCCTTGTGCTTTGCTTCAGACTCGGACACCCTTCTTTTTAGCCGGCGGTACTTGATTTCAGCTTCGGCTGCCTTATCTTTGATTCGGCCACCCATATTAATCCCTCTTGTGACAGAACCTTCTAGGTTGGCACGTAACCATTCTAAATAAAAAGTGTCACATCCAGCTTGGTACCTATCTGGTGCAATTGTATCCTTGACCATAGCTCTCTTGTTTTTCCACATCCTGAGAATTTCCTTTGCAAAAGGAATTTTATCATCATCATAGTCAATTCGATAATGATCCATATTATCAACTTGCGGTATGACTTGCGTTCTCCCGGCTTGTCTCATAACTCGTAATGGAGCATATGGTTGAAGTCCTCGAAGCCCGATGAGAACCAAATAAGGTAGCATTTTTCCGCGGATTACAAAACTCTCAGATGGATACCAAGAAAACATCCATTGGATTGTGGTATCGTTTAGCTTGCTAAGTAACTTGCCCCATCCTTTAACACTATTTGGATGTTTGAATGCAACCACCGGTATCGTGTATGACGTGATGTGATTAGCACCATTTTGCTTGTAAAGCTCTTGGCTTCCACTGATCTTTTGGAGATGCCCCATAAACCATAACTGCAACAATAAATTACATCCCTCAAAATGTTTATATCCTTTCTTGCAAAGGCCTAAAGCTCGGTATATATCCGCAACAACCATCGGCACTATGGTGTATGGTTTTCCATCAATGCCATTAAATAATGCATCAGTAACCATGACAAGTCGGGTGTGAATCTCCTGTTTTGCTCCTCGGGGAAATACTATGAGCCCGAGGAAACAAACCGAAAAAGCGAATACTCTCTTTTCACTCCAAGAAGAATGCGAGGAGAACTTTTCTCGATGTCGTAGAAAAGCACCCGAGCATCCAAAAATGTCAAATAGATAATCAAGGGGTATTTTGGATTCTTTCAAATGCTCTAACCCAATTTCTTTCTCAAAACCAAACTTTTCAAGGAACTCTTTTATTGAGGGATTTTTTGGAATAATCATGCCAGCACTTTGCCAAGAATGTTTGCCTTTCCATAACAAACTCACATTCTCTATGAAACCTCCAATTTCTTCTAACAATGGTGTCATCTCATTTTCCCCAAATCTGAATACGACCCTTTCTTCATCCCAAAAAGTGACTGCTGCCTCGATAATTTCCCTACACGCTGTGACTTCCATAAGTAACGGTAAATGACCCAGCTTCTTTCTCACTTCGAATTGTGCGCTTTCTCCTAAGTTTCTCCACCATGCCTTTAGTTTGGGAGGGATGTCCAACACCATGCCGATCTTTGGGTAGGCAACTTGACTCATAATTTCCTGCATCACAGAAAAAATTAATCCTACCCGTTTTCCAATTAGGAGTAAGTGGTCCACATAATCGGTGTGTTTACCTTTCAAATGATGCACATAAAGGATGAATAGGTGTCACTCGGGGTTATAAACCCGCTTGGACATTTGGATAAGGCTAACTAATGGACTTAATACACCTAGGGTATTAAGCCTCCTAAAGTTGCGTGATGCATGCTCCTAATAAGGGATTTGGTTTAGCTCTATCCTAGGTCGGCTAAGAGTAGGTTTTCTAGACTGGTCTTCTCCCAAGCGGACCACTTGAGAGTGAAAAGTTATGACTGTCGATTGCACCGCTGATCGACTTACCCACAAACTTTTTCCTAAAAGGTATATTTTTTTTTTGAAAAAGTGCACGGCCGCAAACCGCGTAACCGCTAGGTGTGTGCTCGGTGTGAGTTTTCCAAAAGTGGAGGAAGTGAAACGGAAGGACAATTATATAAAAGTTGTAACACATAAAGTTATAAAAAAACATATAATATGTAAAACAATTTATATAGCCACATAGATAACACACAAGCCTTAATTTTAACTAAGCCCGTTATGGTCAGAACCTAAGATCCACTGCGGCCGCACAGTTGTTATACCCCATTTTAAACTGGTTAGAATAAGGTACAACATATAGGCGATTTCGAGTTTGATTAAAGTTAAAGAGTCGCCACCTAATTAATTATGGTGAATTAGGACACCTAATTGTTGATTAAAGTAATTTAAAGTATAACTCTGTTAGTGGTCTACTTAACCTAAAGATTCTAGGTAAGGGTTCAATTAATCTAAAGGGAAGGTTTTTAAGGCACCCTTTAAGATCCATTAAAAAGGTTAACCGACCGGACTTAAATTAATTAAGGCTAAGTGTAAAAGCAACTATGCTTAAAGTCCAATTAGAGAAAATAAGTTTGAGAAAAGTATTTTGTAAGTCCAAATTAACCAAAGTAGCAATTACGGAAAATGTAGCAATCTAAAAGTTCAATTGTATGTGCATAATGACATTAAATTACTTAAAATAACTCCTAGTCTCAAATGTCCAAATAGGCATAAATGTAAGACATCTACGTCATATTAAAAGTAGATTTTTGTATGTATACTTAAAAAAATGTCACGTTATTAGTTAGCCAAATGTAAAGATCAAATAGATATAATATGAGATGAGGATTGCTTCTCGATTTAGGAGCAGTGATAGCCCCAAAATATTTTTGAAATCAATTTTCATCTGTAGTTGATTTCTTATTGTAGTGAAATTTTCTTAAGTGATAAACATTAATTGTAAGCTTCTCTAAACACCTGAACCAAAAAAATCAAATAACGTCAAGGTAATCCAAGCTAAAGAGCAATTCATCAAAGAAAAAAAGAAAAAAAAAGAAAAAAAAACTAAGCAAAATGTAGTATTCATAAAAAGACATTTGGATGAAGATTATGGCAGAATATTTGCCCGTCTCTTTAAATTTTCTGTTTCGTATGCACTCAATCAGAAGGAGATGGACGTAAAGGAAGATGCAGACGTGGGTTCTCGGTTTAGCAGCAACGTCGAGTCCTAAAGCAAGACTCAAGAGCGCTCCCATGTGCCATGCAAAACAGAGAAGAGAAAAAAAAACAAGATCAATGAAAATTCTTAAAATTCAGCTTGACAGAATGATGGAAATTTAGCAATGCGCACAACCGAAACTAAGCAAGCATACCAAGTAATTAGGCGAAGAAACTACAATATTCATACTAAAGGAAACAATTCAAATGCAACTCCTATAACATCGTTAATGAGCTTGTACATATAAAATGCATGAAGCGAAAGTACCATTCCTACGACATATACTCTTTTTCACTGAAATGAAAAGAAACTATTCTTTCTAGTTACATGCCAAAACTCATTTTATAAACTAAATCTTTTTAGTCAAAAGCTTATTATTAGTCAAGGCAGTGACCTCAAAAGTCATGAGGGTAGATATGAAAATAAATACTTAAGTTTACAACAAAGAAGTATATTCTATAAGCCTAGATACTAAATACTAGCAAGGAAAAGTTGCACGGGTAAATGTTATTGTCATATTTAAACTAAAGAGTGAAGTTTACTAAATAGGTCTTAGACATGATACTAATACTTGATTAAGTCATAATCACTTCCTATTACTTTTAGACAAAACAGAAAAGAAAGCACACATTAGCAATTAACATCAAGCATTTATTTTTATTTGTTTAACATTTGGGTGGATGAAATAGTATTTAAATTTAAAGTCATACTTTCTGTACTGTGCTTTCTTTAAACATAGTGATAATTAGATCTAAAACACTTACCAGTGCTAATTAACGAAAAAGAGTCACATAAGTAAGATAAAAATCTAACCCCCAAATAATTACTCTACTTAACTTAGTCAAAGATTCTAAAATTTAAAAGGTGTGATTTCTACCCTTAAATCAATAGCTTTGCTCCTCTACAGGTATGTGAAATCAACATTTATCCACAAGTAGTTTTAATAAAACATAGCAATTGATTGTTCTAGAATTAATATCCTGGGTAAAAAAAATAAAATCTTAAATCTATGTTTCTTCAATGTGAAATATATCTATAGGTTCAAACAAATGTGTCAGGCAAGAACAGTAAGGCACATCTTTTCCGAATAGACTTTTGTACATAATATAACTAAACCATATTCAACAACACTTAAACCAAAATAAAACCCGGTGAACTTGTAAGAATACCGGCAGATTCTTTCCCTAAAGAATATAATTTTATACAAAATTAAAAAAAATAAAAAAAATGAAAAAAACAACTAAGTTATGATTTCTGATTAAACGAAAACAACACATATCACATTAACAAAAAAATAGACAAGAGTTTGGAGAGAACCGACCTTTTATGGAGCAGTGAATCTGAGGCTTTGAGGTCTCAGATCTACCCTTTTTGATTCCGAATCGAAGCTTGAGAGAGATAGAGCAAAAAAATTAAAAGTATAAATATGATTTTTTTTTTCTTCCCTGGCTAAAAACTTTGGCAGTATTTATAGATAGAACTTAGGGTTTATGGGGTAGAAATTGAGCGGGATTTCGAAATTGGAGTAAACAAATTTAAAATTCAAACGTTTGTACCCGTTTGAGAGTCAAACCTCAAGAAAATCTGATTCAAAAAGTTCTTTGGCCTCTTCTTCTGACCAAATCTCGTGACAGAGGTAGATATTCAGAAAAGGCACGAAGAGGGGAGATGGGAGAGAGGAGAGTGTCTGGAAAGTGTTCTTTTGCACGAAAATGGTAGAATAAATTTTGGTTTGGAGATGAAGGAGTTTGGAATTTTGCTCAAAGAAGGAAAGAAGAGGGTGCTTGACTAATTTAGCAGAAAAGAGGATGAGCGTAGGTTTTTTAAGGATTATGCTAAGTGGGCTTGGTTTTAGTGTGAGGGTTGGGCTTGGAATGGTCTTCCCTTTCTTCAAATTAATTGATTGGGCTCCTATATCTTAACAACTTAGACTCAATAAATTTTATAAATATATAATAACAAATAAATACATATTTTATCAGTAAAATTAATATATATAAAAAACATAAAAAAAAAAAAAAATTACATGAAGTGGTAGAGGATTATACAATATTTTGGCATGAAAAACCTGAAAATAGTCCATTAATTACACAAACCTATTGGCATGATTTTATATCCACTTTAAATTATTCTTGATACATTATAATTCTTTAACTATGGCCATTTTAAAATAGTATCAAAAAATTTACACATATATTTCAAAACTTGACGAAACTTCAAAAGTATTAGTAGTATATAATGTGTATAATATAGTACTATATGTTATATGCATCACACACACACATACGCATATATATATATATATATATATATATATATATATATATATTATTTAATATAATATGTTATTTTTTATAATAAACAAAGAATGCTATTATTTATGAGAACAATTCTTTTAAAAGGATCGAGTGAGCAAAAACACTAAAAGGAAAACTTAGATCATATACGATATTATAATTATATTTATATTAATGCTAATTGTACTAAGACATTGTTATAGCAACAATAGTAGTAGATAATAATAATGATAGAATAATAATAATAATAATAATAATAATAATAATAATAATAATAATAATAATAATAATAATAATAATAATAATAATAATAATTAATAATAACTATAACAATAATAGTAATAGAACGTAACAAATATTTAAAATAGAGCATTAGATTATTAATGACTAGGGAGCACCAGAAAATTAATTAGAAGAAAGGTAGGACAAAATTGGGTATCAACAGAGTGGGACTGTGGGTTCAATTCCCACAGGTCCTGGACTTGCTGATTGAGTTTCTGTTGAGTTGATTACTTGTTGTTAGTTTAATCGTAAACGGTTGCAGTGATCACTTTATTGTTGTTATTTCGGAATTATTATTATTTAAACTGCTTATTGTTGTTATTATCATTATGTTATTGTTCTCTCAGTAGGGCCCTGACCTTCCTCGTCACTACTCCATCGAGGTTAGGCTTGGCACTTACTGAGTACCGCCGTGGTGTACTCATGCTACTCTTCCGCACACTTTTGTTGTGCAGATCCAGGTACATCGGGACAGGCTCATATTAGGTGATTCAGCAGCATTTTGGGAGACCTCGAGGTATGATCTGCTTCGTCCGCGGATCCGGAGGCCCTCCTTCTATTCTGATAGTATTAGTAGATGTTTTCCTTCATTTCGTTGTTAGATACTCTATACACATAGAGCCACAATTGTATACTCTCTTTTAGTCTGTGTTGCCCGTGGGATTCCGGGTCTTGGTGGTATTTTTATACAGTGTGTTGACGAGTGTATGTGCCAAGCGGCACGGATTACATTCCTATTTATATCGTTTTCCGCTATTTCTTGTGTAAAGTTCATAAACTTGTACATTCCGCAAAGTGTTAGGCTTACCTAGTCGTGGGGACTGGGTGCCGTCATGACATGTTCACGATTGGCGAACTAGGGTCGTGACACTGCTCCTGCCGCATCTCCGGCTACAACAATCGAGGCTGTCGTGCCTTCTTTCCTTCCTAGTGGTTCAACTGTTTCTACTTCCTTAGCATCTGTAAATCCTGCAAATGAGGAGGTTGACTTAACACCATCGGAGAGGTCTACTTCCTTAGGAGCAAGTTGAAATTTCCAATTTTTGAATCACTCCCCAGTTTATGGGATATTTGTATAATCTCCTTATTTTGTAAGGATTTTTTGTTTGAACCCCTTATATTTTAGAGATTAATTAATACCTCTCTATATTTTATACTTGCCTATTTTAGGACTTATGGAATAATTTTGCATTTTTATCCTTTTGAAAATGCTTTATTGATTCACTCGTGGACTTGTCAACACGAGGATTTGCGTTTTTATCTTTTTAGAAAATGCTTGATAATTCTACTCGTGGACTTATCAACACGAGGATTATAAAAGAGGGCCCTTTTATATATTGGCACTTAATGAAGATGACGTTTCAACTTCATAAATGGTGCTATACGATGAAAGAAATAGGAAACACATGTTTGTGTAAAGTAATTTGGACAAGTTTTTATTCATTAACTTGAGAAAATTTTTGAATAATACATGCGTTGTAATACGTCTATGACTTTCTCGCAACTGTTTTTTGTGCAACAGATTTTTTATAAAAAATACACAATGTTTTCCTTTACAACCTGTTTTAGCACGCATCCATAGTCTTATCTTTATGTATTTAGAAAGGACTGAGAAAGTGTCTACAACATTGAAAAATATTTTTTGCAGAGTAAAACGTAGCTATTTGCATCTTTTAGCTATCCTTTGAACTCCCGTATCTCTTTCGTGGTCCTACATCCACGTTTTTGCATGAAGCTATATTTTGCACGGGTTTTTGAATTCCCGTATCTTTTTATGGTCCGGCGTCTATTTTCTTGCACGAAGCTATCCGTACTGTGCAGTCCCCAAGTGTGCAGGCGTTGTAGGGATGAGGTCTTGAGCATTTTGGTTGTTACTCGTAAGCTGACCCTTTCCCTGAAACAAAACATACACGGGACTCAAAAATATAGCTTTTAAATATAGACTGCCTACCCGTATGCATTTCCACAAGATCTGTGTAACCTTAGGCTTAGAATTTACGAGTATTCTATTTTTCCATGCAGGTTGTATCTCATCATCTGGTACGGGTTAGGATTTGTGCCTAGCATCTAAAACCATTAGTAAAATCACGACAAACGATAGGCATTATAGTTTCCAGTAAAGGCTAGCAACTTTCTACAGAAACTCTAGTATAAGACTTGAAGGGCCTTTCACGTGTCAGTTGAAGAGTTCTGCACAAATTGGCTATATGTTGCTTGAGATATACTATAATCGAATATATCTACATTGGAATATACCTTCTAGTGATGATTGAGGCAAAAATCATATACGGCGTTTTTTCTTCTTAGGTGTTGCATGAACATGTGCTTTCATTCCATAAGCCAATTTATTTCAAGCATCACGATTATGAATATCATGCTTAAGAATCAAATGTCACGTATGTAAGAAATTGACAGGTTGGTCTTAGAGGGTGCTTACCGTAGCTTTTGCTAAAAGGATATCTCGTACCTTCCAAGTTGACTTACCTCCTGACTTTTAACTTCTCTATTTGGCGCTACGAGGTGCATATTGTTCCCCATAAACTTGACGAATCCCCCATGGGGTTGGGAACTTCATGATTTGATGCAAGGTCGATGGAACAACACCCATCTCGTGGATCCATGGTCTTCCCATGATTATATTGTATGCCATCTCCAGATCTACTACCTGAAATTTGGTATCTTTTTCTATACCTTCTATAAAAGTTACTAAATTTACCTCTCCTTTAGTTACTATGCTAGAGTTATTGAATCCTGATAAAGTATGCGCCTTGGGATCATCTTGCCCTCCATTTGCATCTCCCGTAACAACCTTAGTAGGATGATGTTTGCTGAACTTCCTAGATCAATCAAGACTCTTTTTATTTTAGTATCATGTATGAATAAGGATATTACCAGTGCGTCGTTGTGAGGGGAAATGACTCCTTCCATGTCTGCATCGTCGTAAGCAATAATTTCTCCTTCCCTTGGCTGGCGTTCGCGTTTCTCGGGCATAGTTGAGAGCTTGAAGACTTTGTTGGAAGATGGATACGTCACCTCATATATACCTTCTCCCCCATTTATTTCATTCACGGTTCTCTTATGTAACGGGGGTTTCGGCGGTTCTTGTCTATTTTTCATGTAAGACTGCTTTCCTTTCTCACTAAATAATTCAATGAGATAACCCTGCTTCAATAGATGGTTTACTTCACTCTGTAGAAGCCGACATTCCGATGTCTTATGACCATGATCATTATGAAACGCACACCAATGTTCTGGATTACATTTATTTGGATTTGAACGCATCTCTTTCGGCCACCGTACTTTATCTCCCATGCCTCGTAAAACAGCTACGAGCTCTGAAGTGGTAATGTTGAAAAGATATCCACCGAACTTTGCTTTTGAACTCCCGTCATCATCATATAGGTCCTGCCTCTTTCTTTCATTTCTAAATCTAGAAGAGGAACCTGAGTCTCTACCCCTTGATTTTTGATCATATCGCTGACTTTCTTGCTTCGTTCTTGAATCTCTTCCTGCAGGGCCTAGATATGGATCGTACCTGCTCCTACTTGTTCTTTTTTGGTTTCGAACCTCCGCGACCGGTTCCTTTCATCATGGGAATGCACGGTATCTTCTTCAATTCTGAGCTTTGGGCTGTACCTGTTATAAACGTCATTCCACGTAGTAGCAGGAAATTCACGAAGGCTTTCGTTCAGCTTTCTTGTAGCCTCAGAACGTTTCTCATTCAGGTTGCCTGTGAAAGCCATGGCAGCCCAATTATCTGGTACCCGTGGCAAAGTCATCCGTTCCCATTGAAACCTATCAACGAAATCTCTGAGTAATTCCGTATCCGCTTGTTTAATCTTGAAGATGTCCTCCATCCTCTTTTCAACCTTTTGCGCACCTGATTGTGCTTTTATAAAAGTATCTGCAAGCTCAGCAAAAGAGTTAATAGAATTTTCAGGTAAGAGTGAGTACCAGGTTAGGGCTCCCTTCGTGAGTGTTTCTCCAAATTTCTTACCCAAGACAGATTCGATTTCCTGCTTGGTTAAATCGTTCCCCTTAACGCCTATGGTAAATGCCGTCACATGATCTCGAGGGTCGGTTGTACTGTCATATTTTGAACTTCTTTGGAATAGGAAGAGGGGCTGCACTTGGCTTCCAGGGTTGTTGAGAATATTTATCCGCGTCAATCCCCTTAATTACTGGGGGAACTCCCAGAATTTGTTTGATCCGTTCACTTTGTTCCTTGAGTTGTGCCTGCAGGGTTAGTATCATGTTTTTTAAATAAGAATTGTTTGCATTACCTGTATCCACTTCACGTGGTCCACTAGGAGATCCTGCATTCGTGTTATCAAGACCAGAGCGAGGATTCTCGAGGTGTTGTTATTAGGAGTAGGGGCAGGTGAGGACGATGGTAACCGATCAACCAAAGTTTGGAGGGCTTGACTGACTCGTGCGTCGATTATGCGCTGAAGAGTTTGTTCAACCCCTTCAAGATGTTCCGGTTGCTCCTGTTCATTAGAAGTAGTTATGGGAGTGCTTTCCCGAGATTGACGTGGAGAGGTTGGAAGGGACAGAACTAAATTATCATTGTTCAAGTCCCCTTGATCCTGAGGGACCTGGTTTTCAACATCGTTGTTGTTGTTGTTGTTCGACATGACGTCCTCAACAAATGAAACATATTAGTTCTAAAAAGAATTGATTATAAAATTCCCGGCAACAGAACCAATTTGTTTAACCAAAATATTAAACTTCGATTAAAGCTAGAAAATAATAGAGAAATCAGGCTACTGATAATGAAGAGACCGAAAAAATGTAGTAGGCTTTCAATAATCAGAATAGACAGTAAGAAAGGTTATATTCCAGTGACTGTTTTGTATTACAATGGGTATAACTTCCTCCTTTTAAAGCTGACTCTAGATGGAGGAATAAAACGTAAGTTTTAATGAGCAATAAATGACATTAAATAGGTCGTTACACAATCATTTTCAATAAATGCTGATCCTTTAACGTATATGATGTTTAATGATTGAATTGACTCCTTTCTGCCTTCAGATCCATGCTTTAAATGTTTTTTGACCCGTTGCTTCTGGGTGTTTTGAAAAGATACGGTGCTCGTATCTACTTCCTTTGCCATCTGAAATCCTTTGTCTTTTGAAATCACGTTCTTGCCCGCTCCAACTAGGCACGGGCCTCGCAATCGTATTGCGTTCCGTGTCTATTTTATTCTTTTGTGTCTTTTGTTCACCTTCCTTCAGAATATTAACCTTGCGCATATTCCACGTGTCTTGCCACATCATAAAACATTTTCCCCAATACACTTATGTGGTTGTCGTAGGCCGATGCGTCCTAGTATGAACGTATTACATTGAGTATTGTTATATTCCCCATACCACGACTATCCGTATTATCCGTTAATGGTGATATTCAAAAACTATGAATATGTCTTGATACTAATAAGTTCTGTTATGAATGTCCTCGTGCCCATAATAATCCAACCTCCACAATGCTCTAATAACCTACTGAATTTAGTCCAATGGACTTACGTAGTTATCCTTCGACCAATGGACTAAATAACATAGTATTTACCGTCTCATAATTTTATGATTCAATATTATTATGTATATGCATAGGTAATCATATTTGGCCATATTGCCTACGATTGTAATCCCGTGGCAATACGTTATTTGACCCAACCACATATACGATGTGGTTGACATTGATGTTGAATGGTTGTAGTGGTTTACACATGTCTTTTACATAGGTCCATCTTTGGACAATTACTAGGACGCATCGGTAAACGAAAGGTCCTATTACTACAATAGTTGGGGCAACGATTACACATAGTCTATGAATTTCAATAAGGTAGCTTATCAAATGAATTAACCGTATCGTATATGCATAGCTAATAACACAATGGACTAAACAAACCTCCCACTAATACGATGTCCATTTGATTAATACGATTGTAGACATTACACGGTCAGTAAAACCATCTATGAATAAATACTTAGGAACCCTAAACCATAAGGTCTGCACTACTCATCGGCCATTCACGTACGATTACTAAGTAATTGACCGTCTATGAATATTACCACAATCATACTAATTACTCATTATCTGTACCATAACAAGCCAATTCTTCGGTAAGTGGATGAGCATGGACTTATTACTAACGATGAAGGTCTGATGACTACACAGGGTCGTAGGCCGATATCTTTGTATTGGGGAAAATGTTTTATGACGTGGCAAGACATTGCAATTTCCAGCCTGGAGGCAGGACATCGAATCCAGCCTATTTTACTCCCACTGGGAGGACACGTGGAATATGCACAATAGGATGAAATAGATACGGGACGCAATATGATTGCAAAACCTGTGCCTATTTGAAGCGGGTTAAAACGTGATTTCAGAAGACAAAGGAAATAGATACGAGCACCGTATGCATTCAAAACATCTAGAAGCAACAGGTCAAAACACGTTTGGAGCATGGATCTGAATGTAGAAATGAGTCTAAATTCAGTCATTAAATACCCTATACGTTAGAGGATCAACATTTATTGAAAATGATTGTGTAACAACCTATTTAATGTCATTTATTGCTCATAAAGTCTTACGTTTTATTCCTCCATCTAGAGTTAGCTATAAAAGGAGGAAGTTAAACCCATTGTAGACACATCAATCACTGAAATACAATCTTTCTTACTGCTTATTTTGATTATTGAATGCCTATTACATTTTTTCGGTCTCTTGATTATCAGTAACCCGATTTTTGTATTATTTTCTAGTTTGAATCGAAGTTCAAAATTTTGGTTAAACAAATTGGTTCCGTTATCGGGAATCTGATAATTGATTCTTTCTAGAACTTATACGTTTCATTTGTTAAGAACGTCATGTCGAACAACAACAACAACGATGTTGAAAACCAGGTCCCTCACGATCAAGGGGACTTGAATAATGATAATATGATTTTGTCCCTTCCAGCCTCACCACGTGAATCTCGAGAAGGCACTCCCATACTTACATCTAGTGAACAGGAGCAACCGGAACATCTTGAAGAGGTTGAACAAACTTTTCAGTGCATAATCGACACATGAGTCAGTCAAGCCCTCCAAACTTTGGTTGATCGCTTACCATCGTCTTAACCTGCCCCTACTCCTAATAACAACACTCTCGAGAACCCTCGCTTTGGTCTCGATAACACGAATGCAAGATCTCCCAGCGGACCACGTGAAGTGGATATAGGTAATGCGAACAATTCGTATTTACAAAACATGATACTAACTCTTGTCACACCTTATTTTTCCGCTACCGCACCACGCGAAGGGCGTGGTAGAAGGAGTTTTTCCAATCTAAGGACAATCAAAACGGGATTTATTTATTAAAGATTCAGAGTCGCCACTTGGGAGATTTATAGTGTCCCAAGTCACCGGTTGAATCCCGAATTGAGGAAAACAATGACTCTGCTTAACAGTCTGCGCACCAGAAATCCGGATAAGGAATTATGTTAACCCGGGAGAAGGTGTTAGGCATTCCCGAGTTTCGTGGTTCTAGCACGGTCGCTCAACTGTCATATTCGGCTTAAATTATCCGATTTTTGATATATGTTTTTGCCTATATGCTTTTAACTTTGAACCGCTTTTATTATCTTAATTATTTTTAATAAGAAGAAATGCAATATCATGAAAATACATCTCAAACCACGTCACAATCAATGTACCCATGATTATCAACATATTCCGACTTTGTTGAGATTTGAATTTAGGTCACATAAATGTGCACCCGAGTTTAGGGAGATAAAATTATTAAATACGCACTTAAAGCTACTAACGCGTTATTATTTTGAGAAGGTCGTGAAATTCGTTAAAAAATGACATATCTCGAAATCAAAATATTTTTTATATATACATTTATGAGGCCCCACAATTTATGTTTTCTAATATGGTTTGCCTCTACTGACTACAACATTTAAACATGGTTCCAAGAAATTGCAACCATTCTTGAATTAACGCTCAAACTCAAATTTTCAACTATAATGGAGGCTTTATGTAAAACGTAATCCATTTTTCTTTATTTTTTCTCAAAGATTGGGTATAACCTGAAGCCCAATGACTAATTACAAATAGGTTTCAACACCCAACAAAAGGCTTAGGCGAACGTGATCGTGATGAAAATTGTATTGAGATCAGATCGATGTAACAATAACTTATCCATACTAACCTTGAAATAAATATTGGCACTCAGGCATACACAAGGATTTCATTCAAAGATTGAGATATGCTTTTAGAATTCCCATCTAGTTAATAAAGTATGTATACATGTTTCCTATTATTTAATAGAATTACATAGCCACAAACTAAAAGAAAACGAGTGCAAGCATTAGAACCAAACTCACAAGCGTTCAAAGATTTTAGACTCAAGTTCTACTCGCGTCCCTTTAACAATTTTTTTTTGACTTACATGTGAACATGGATAACGCTAAGCAAAGGTTTGCCTTTGGAATCAATAAGATCAATTCCGAACTCGAGCCTAGATGAGTACAAATGTGGGGATCTAAAATCGTGCCCAGCTTGGACTTAAGAGTCCAAGTACTGTCCATGCCCAAAAGTAGAGAATCAGACTCAATATCGAGTGTGATCCTGCGGCAAATGCATTTTACTTCAATACAAATCTTCACAATGCTACTTCACCTATACGTTCAATCATGTCCATAGCAAAATATCAACATAATTTGTAACTTTGAGAGCATATCCTGAATTAAAAAAAACAATCTATCTACTTATAACATGTCCTGAGAAATAAACGGATGGATACTAATGTATCACATAACATTCCCATTCAAGCAATGCCAAATTAAGTCACTGACACTATAAGCTAAAGAAACAAAATAATAAAGATGAAAATCTGACATCAGGACAACATAAGCTTCATTCCATCTTCAAATAATCAACCCAATGACTGTTTTAATACATACTTGGATCAAGTATAAATACCTGGAAGATGGAATCAAAAGGAAAGGAATGTGAGGGCCAACAAAGTAACAACAGTCAACAAGAGCAATGACACTAATCAACCAGCGAATGGCACCAATAGACCCGAAAAATAACATCAAAAAAAAAACTCGACAACAAACAGCTTGATTGACTGAATTGAAACTCAGAAATCAAACAGGAATCTTTGATCCTCAACTACTGATTCCAGCATAAAATAAAATCTTGGGGAAGTATGAAAAACTGATCTTCGGACCTTATATTGCTCAAAGTTTTCCTAATGCTCTCAATATTTCCTTTTCTAACCTTTTTCCTCTCTCTGATTCTATGTCCTTCAACTCCTTAAACTCTCTCTCCCAGATTCTCTCCCTCTCTTCAACTCTCCTACACTGGACTCCTTTTCTTTCTCCTTTTTATGCTTAAAACCTCTGCCTATCTCCAGACTGCCCTCCAATTCTCCTAGATTGTATTTCCCTCTTGTTCCCAATTCTGTTCAGCATCTTAAGCACCCAAACTCCCCAAAAATTCCCCTGTATTTCTCTTATGTGTGTTTTCAGTATGTTTTTCCAGTGTTTGTGTATACTCTGTTGTGTGTCCTCTTTTCAGATCCCAATCTGTCTATTTAAAGAGTAAAATCAACTCATTTTTTATTCAAAACCTTCACTTTTCTTTACAACTTGTATACTCCCTCCCATGTGCATCCCTTTAGCCTTTTAGTCACACCCCATGTTCTCTCTGATTTCCAGCCCCCTTTTTATTATTACCCCATGTTATCTTTTATTTCCAACTCTTATGAGGACTCACAATATTAAGAAATGCATTAATTTATTGGTTCATTACTACTTACTGGACAGAACACTTAAACTAACCAAACATCACAATTTCACTCGATCATCATATATTAGAGGCAAAGTGCAGTTCTCAAATGTGCCGACTACTGTTTTTTATATATCCTAGCAGAACAATGGACAAAATGGTGAAGCCACTTCCTGGCACTCCAAATCATCATCAAACTATATTGACATCAAATACAAACAGAAACATGACCTCAAGATAAATTTCAGGTGATAAAATCCGTCATAGATTTGAATACTCAGTGCTAAACTAAGAATAGATTCCAACAATTCAGATTTTTCACAGTTTCAACAGATTACGCCGGAAAATTTCAACACACACACAATCTGCATTTGCAACTCGTTTTGGCAGTGGTAAATCTAACTTCAACAATCAAATAAGTTGCTCGATTCGAGTAAACTAGCTACTGCATTTCGACTAACAGGATTCACAGGGTCGGGCAAGAACAAAGATACGAAACTAAACATTCGACGATGTTAATCGACACGATTTCGTATCCTATAACAAATATATAATTAATATTAACAGAGAAATTTGACCAAATAAAAGGTCATTTAATGAAAGATGAAACAGAAAAGATGAAGAGATAATGATGAAAAAATAAGAAACTAAAACACACAATTAATACAAAGAAATATAAGGAGGAAATGAAATACCTCAAGTAGTGAACAGAAATCAGAATCCATAATTGCGGCCGCTTGGACTCGAAATTACAATTTTGAAGTCGAACGGACTTTAATTGAGAAGTTTTCAAATGAAAATATCTCAATTAAAGTCTATTAAACTCCAATTTCGTTTATTTTTTGGGCGGAATCCCTAATTTAGTATGCTACGGTTCTTGGTTTGGATTTGGGGCTCAATGATTTCGGGCAAGATTTGAACCAAATCAAAGGTGGTTTGGGTGTGAGGGAGGCTAGGGGGATGTTTGGGGTGAGTTTGGGGATGATTCAATATTCGAAGGTATTGGAGACGATTCGAGGAAAACGAAGGACGGATTCAAGGAGAGGGAGGTGAGGGGAAGATCTTGTGTAAATATGGGGAGGTTTGGCCCAACGGAACCGCCGTGAGGCGATTTACGGTGGGTGGAGCACGGTGGGGGACGACAGAAGCTGGTGAACCAGTCTCTGAGGGTTAGAGACGGTCGAGGGGGGCTCTGAAAGGGGGCGGGGTATGGCTTGGGACTTATATACCCATTGCCACACCTCCTTTTTTCCGGTGCCGCACCCCGCTAGGGAGCGATGGAGTTTTTCCAATTAAAGGACAATCGAAACGGGATTTATTTAATTAATTTAGAGTCGCCACTTGGGAGATTTATGGTGTCCCAAGTCACCGATTAAATCCCGAATCGAGGAAAAGAATGACTACGTTTAACAGTTTGCGAACCAGAAATCTAGATAAGAAATTCTATTAACTCGGGAGAAGGTGTTAGGCATTCCCGAGTTCCGTGGTTCTAGCACGGTCGCTCAACTGTCATATTTGGCTAAAGTACTTGATTTTAATACATATTATCCTATTTGTGCATTTTTTAGAATTAATTACCGCTTTTTGTCAAATTATTTTTATTTCTTAAGAAAATGAACGTCATTTAAGGACATGTTTTTTAGATCACGTCACATGAAATGCACCCGGATCCTCGACACATTATTATTCGATATTTTTGGATTTGGATTTGGGTTGCATGAAATGCACACCCGTAATAGGAAGGTAAGATTATTAAAAAAAATTGCGCCAAAAGCAACTAGCGTATTATATCTTTTAGGAAGGCCGTGAAATTTGCTAAACAGCCCGTCCAGAATTTTTAAGTATTTTTAATTAAGAAAATAAAAATGAAGGCTTCGCATTTGTACATTTTGATATGGCGAGACACACCTCCTTTATTTTTTAAAAGAAATCCTAAAATGACTACATTTTTATTTTTTAAAAAATACTTTTTTTTATAGTAAATAAAGAAAAATCCTAATTAATTAATAAACTAAAAATATGCAATACATCCAATTAATTTATGGTAAATATTAATGAAACAGAAAATAAAAAAAATTATATTTTTTTTTGAATTTTTTTTTAATTTATTAAATACGAAAATTCTTATCTTAAATTGATTAAAACAAAATTAAGGCTTGTTTAATAATATATTAAAAAAACTAATAGAATTATTTAAAACTAAATTCATCTTTAAAACAAACTTTAAATGACGTACAATTTCTATTTATTTGAACTTATTTTCTGTACAATAAAAGACCAAATCTTAACTTATTAACATACTCAAATGGTGATATATTATTTGCTATATTAAAATAACTATTTAGTGGGAGTAGACATGGTTTAAATCTAAACTAGAATAAGATACAAATTCGACAAATAATATTTACAAATTAGAATAATTATTTTACAACTAATTTAAAACGATAATCAACCTTAATCAATTACACTTATTTGGAGATTTGTTAAGCTTGAAAGCAATCTTGTATTATTTAAAAAACTCAAACCGTGCCTAAATGTCTAATTTAGGCAAATGTCACGACCCCAAATCCGGTCGTGATGGCGCCCAGCACATTGCTAAGCCAGCCTGACCAATCCATATCAACCACGGAGCTAGAAGCTCTCTTTAACCCATTTAAGCAAATTAATTCAAGAAATAACATCGATATGATATAATGAAAACGGGGAACCCAGTCCCATAATACATCAACTCCCATAGACCAAGGGTCAAGAGTCATGAGCCTCTACTGAACATGAGTGTATAAAGGTTTACAAGAATACCAAGTGCGTAAAGGAATGTCAATACAAAATCAAAAGACAGTAGGAAGGAATATCGGGTCCTCCGGACTCTGCAGCTACCTCGAATATCCACAAATGTCGCCTTGCACAGCTACTGGATCACTGCTGAGAGGTACTTGGATCTGCACACAAGGTGCAGGGAGTAAAATGAGTACTGCCAGACTCAGTGGTAATAAACAAGGGTAAGACAGCCGCAGATAAGAAATCCGCAATAAAGCACTATGTAAAGCTATAATCAGCTACCCTGTCATAGAATAAATCTTCATTGTACCTGTTCCAACAAATACCAATAAATAGCATAACAACTAGCAGATGTAGCTAAATGCAATGCAATGCATGATATGACCGCTACGGCGTGTAGCCCGACTCCAATTTTGGGTACCCGTGCTCACTGTGGGGGTTCAGACTCGGAGGGGCTCCTACAGCCCAAGCACATCTCATAGAGATATTCCTGTGACGTGCAGTCCGATCCAACATATATCTCGCTGCGGCGCGCAGCCCGATCCGCTACTAGTCAGCTAATATGCAGATACAGCCTCGCAGGCTCAAAAGTAGTTTTTGAAAACTCTTTTATCATTTTTCAGTTGGAAAACAGTAATGTCAAGTTCCAGAGATTGGAATTGGCATGATAACAAAAATAGATGTGGACTAGTAGTAAACTAGCATGTCTATATGATAAGACAATAATGACGATCCTCGCGGGATCCAATAACTGGCTCACGGCCCATATGTATACTCAACCGCCCAAGAAGAGGGTTCAACGGCTCAAGAGTGGCCATTATCACAATATATATATATGCAACCATCCGAGAAGGAGGTTCGACGGCTCTAGAATAGCCAATAATACAGTATCAACAGGTTGGACTAATATGTAGTCTCCAGTTCATGATCGACCCCGCACTCTCAAGAGTGTGCGTGTCTCGCCGCTATACAGCGTCACAAAGTGGTATACCGGGGTTTCGAACCCGCTGGTCATCACCCACATCTATTACTCACCTCAATACAGCACGACGACTATTCCGCAATGCCCTTGCCACGAGAATCAAGCTCCGCACGCGTAGAATCTGATCAAATACGGTAGAAATACAACAAATTAGGCCAATGGGACTACACCCAATCAATACAACTCAATTTACATCAAAATTCCCAAAGTTGTCAAAACCCGACTTTCGGTACGCTTATCGAAAAATCACGAAAGTCACATATTCGAACCCTCACTCAATACGAGTCTAAGCATATCAATTTTACCAAATTCGAACTCCATTTGCCCATTCAAAACCTTGATTTTCTAAAGTCCAAGCCTAGGGTTAAATCCTCCATAAATTACCCCAAATTCCTCCATTTTCATGATATAATTGCATAATATTACCAATACTAATCATAGTTTAAGTCCATAGATGATTACCTGATGATTTCCCTTGAATTTCTCTTCAAAATCGCCCAAATCGCCTCTAAAGCCGAGACCCAAAATGTGTGAAATGTTCTGAAATTTTTCTAACTTCGGATACACTTACTTACAGCGATTTTCGCTTCTGCGGAATATTTTCCGCTCCTATGCACCCGTATCCGCGACCAAAGGGTCGCTTCAGCGGTTCCAGGCCTAGCCGGCCATTTCCGCTTCTGCGAGCAAAGGGCCGCTTAAGCGGTCCCGCTTCTGCGAAGAAGCTTCCGCTTCTGCGTACAAATCCGCCTCTGCGCATCATCGACCGCTTCTGCGGTCTCGCCCAAACGGTCGAGTGTCCGCTTCTGCGGACCATGCCCATTTTCTCCCCGTCCGCTTCTGCGATCACTGGCTCGCACCAGCGACCTCGCTTCAGCGGAATGGCGTCCGCTTCTGCGTGACCAGCCGCTCCTGCGCATCTCGTCCGCTTCTGCGGACTCGCTCCTGCGTCCAAAATTCCGCGGGAGCGGAAACAACAGAAGCAGGATCCCAACCTGCAATTTTTCCATAATTTTCTCCCGTTTAACCATCCGAAAACACCCCGAGGCCCCCGGGACCTCGTCCAAACATACCAACACATCTTAATACCTTATTCGAACTTGCTCCAATCCTCAAAACACGTCTAACAACATCAAAACCCATAATTCGCATCGAATTCAAGCCTAAATTCCTTAAAACATTCCAAATTACACATTCAATCAAAAACCCGACCAAACGACGTCCGAATGACCCGAAATTTTGCAGGCACATCCAAAATCACCTAACGAAGCTACTGCAACTGTCGGAATTCCATTCCGACCCCGGATCAAAATCTCACCTACCGTTCGGATTTCGTCAAAATTCAACCTTAGCCAATTCAAGCCTATTTCTACACCGGGCCTCCAAATTCAATTCCGATCGCTCCCCTAAGTCACAATTCACCTCCCGAAACTAACCGAATTATCAGAATCCGATTCCGAGCCCTCTAACCAAATAGTCAACTCCGGGTTGACTTTCCTTATTCAAGTTCCCTTCACAAAGGCTATATGCCTCATTTCCAATCCAAATCACTCCTAACTCACCCGATAGACTTTAACACCGATATAAAAGCATAAAACATACAATTTCAACATAACGGGGTGGTAATTCCCGTAACGACGGGCCGGGTCGTTACATTCTCCCCAACTTAAACAAACGCTCGTCCTCGAGCGTACCGGAGTGGTACTAGAAGCAACTCAATAGCTGAATGACCTTACCCAGCATATATTCGTGCGATCACACGTCGCCCTGTCTCTCATAAGCCTGAAATACCATATAGCTGAAATCTCACAGACCATCTTAACCATAAACCACATTGTACTTTCTGAAATCATATACCAATTGCTAATCCCATTCCTGTACTCAGGATACACTAGAATCCACTACAATAAGCCATACTCACCACTCCGGGTGAGATCATATGATGTATCAAACAACCCAATCACTCGAGACGATAGTCTCTAATCACAACAATTGGCCACAATCACCAAATACTAGCTGAAAACCTCTTTCATTAGATAGAGTCTTATTCTAACACCTCCATATCCTGCCCACGGTAGCTGAAGCACGCGATATACGGAACCCATCTCTCGGGTTAACCATTCGTGAATCTATTTCCCTTTTTAAAACTCATATCACGATAGGTTTCGGAGCCAAACCTCGGTTTCTACCTTTCTAACAAGCTAAGATCCAATATGCTCGTATTCATTAATGACTCCAACGGTCATTTCGATTATAACACACCACACTGGTGATAAACACCTCAACACCGGCCTAAGCCACGACGAGCACAACATAGGCTCCAATAGAAACGCATGCACACACTCGAATCATGACAGCTCAATTCATGACAACTGTCTCCAGCAAATAGAGCTGCAATTTAATCCCTCTGTGCCATCATAATATAGAACTCAGACCGCGTCTCGCATTATAGAAATAAAGTACCCGAATCCTCCTCGAGAGGTCATAACATCACGTGGCCTTGCCACAATTTATGATTCTATCCAAACACTATTACTCATGAAACACCTCAAGTTACCAAGCTCAAAAAGGTCATCCACGCACAGATCTAGGTCTGAACCCAAGCAATCAACCTCACCCACGGTGAAACAATTAATGTATGCTATCAAATCCTGAAAGGACACAACCGATGTGCCATTCGCCAAACGATACTCAATACGGACTTTTCCTCAGAAGCTAGGAAGTATTGTATACCAGGTAATATATAACTAACTCTATTTTCACATTACACTGTTGCGGCGTGCAACCCGCTCCAATGACATACCCGTGGCGGCGTGCCACCCGATCCAATATAGAACCCTCGCCAAAGAAATGTGCATCGAGTCAAATGGCTCATTATGGTAAACATATATAGCCTCAAGTTCGGCCACAAGAAGCATATCCGACAAAGTTACTCAATACCAGAACCAAATCAACGATAGAAACCTCTGCACTGATATCCGCCACGAAGGCCCAACCGAACAAGTAATACCCACCAGCCGTCTGCTGGTCCTGAGGTACAACTACCCCGCTGGAGCATACTCTAATGCACTCTGCTACGCAATTTGTGCCATACCATCATAGTCCATATCACATTAGTCTAGACAACCTGGCCCAATGATGACCAATCAGCAATCAAGTATCATAATCCAAATTCGTCATATCAAGTTAAGAGAGAGCCACTAGGGCTTCCGATTTCCAATAATCACTAAACAGTGCTGATACACACGATATACAACCACCGCATAGGCGGACTAACGAGAACTTCAAGTCTCCAACACATATATAACACATGAATCACTATGCCTGATTCCGTACTCCACCGTACGAATACATAACGCACATCAAGCGTCCATTCATACCACGAAAGCCATTCAGGAATTTCACTATGCCATCAACGCCTCAATTATTACAGGCGATCCAACAAAAGAATACCACCATACCACTAGATATTATCAGTTTACATTAAATAGCAGTATCATTTTCTTAAATTATTAGAAAGATCGATTTTTAATTCACCTGCAGCTGTCCGCGCTGCTCAATAATTTTATTGACTTCCCATATATTATGAACCGATCTCAAAACCTAGAATATACCATTATCAACTTTCCATAACACATCGTGTATACCATATCACACTAAGACATCATGGAAATTTATATCCCTTTCCTCCGCCTCAACATTGGCGCACTCAACTAGTCAAGGACTCTCGTGATCCCATATAGAAGAAAACTCATTACACATTCCACGCTTCGCATATCGATAGGAATATACTCATCTTCAAACCATGATAAAACACAACACAAACTATTTCTTCCCATTCATTGCATAAGTTTAACTGCCAGGACCGAGTCCTTATACCCATATCAAGTTACACAATTGTCAGCACTCAAGAGCTTCACTGCACAATATCTGCAAGACTCATTACTTCAACCACATACCAGGAATCAATCGTATTCCTTTTTATACCATTCTGGTTTATTAACAAGTTGTTCCATTTATCCAGTTTCCTTTCTGATTCATATCAAATTTCATATCAGTCTTTACTGTAGTACGACAATGCCTCAACCCCTTTTTACCACACCAGACTCGTACACAAGACCACACGGTCTAAGACCCATAGGCCACTGAATACTCTCTCAATGTTTCCTAAAAGTACCACATTCTACCACACTTTATTTTGATGAACTTCCCGCGATTTTTAAATTGTTATCATTACTTCCCAATGCAGATACGTAGAATCCCATCATTCACATGATATAACACAAGCTTTGATCTTTTCTAACGAAACCGCCATCTTTAGCCACATACACAATCTTAAGGCACCTGACTGTTACAAGCAAAATCTTGAACATTGCAAACCATTCTTGGGCGTTATTCACCCTTATTCAGCTGTAACTCAACTGTCCCATTGAGTAGAACCACTCGTGTTTTGTTAGAACTCTGACATCGCAGAACATGATTACTTACGGATACAATGAGCCATCTTTCCTTTCTATACACCGAACATTCTCTACCAACAGTAGTTCAAAACATCCTAGTATTTCTTCACATCTACGAAGCGCCATAACCTTGTCAGAATCTTCCCAACATACTTAAAGACAGAATCACATAGCACACAATAGTGCAATTAGTTAATCAATAGCAACCTCCCCAACTTAGCTCGGAGCCATACATCAAAGCACTTTTAGCCACTCATAGCCTTCTTACTCCAATGATACCACAAAGTTCTAGTTAGATTGAACTCAAGTCATTTGCAAGCTTCGGCGAAGATTTGAATCATCAGAAATATTAACTCTTTTGCAATCCTTGCATTCATTCACACACAACAGTTACGCCCACTCTTTAGGTGACAATCTTTTCTAAGTCCCAAATTTTCCAAAAATTTCGACAGAGTTTCCTTTGCAAATTGGCCTATCCACCTGCCAGAGAATCACCAAAACCACCTTAGCAATACACCCACAACTCAACAAGATATCACAATGTATTTCAACAACATTAAATCTCAATACTATACGAATCATATTATCACAATTTATACTTGAACCTGCGTTGTACCTGCTCGAATCATAACACATATCAAATACCTTTCAATTACACATGAGGATCAACCCTCCTACTTCTTCTCAATTTGGCATTTCATCACAATACCTTCCACCAGGATACACATAGCAAAAATCACTTTAGTCTTCCTGAGTTTAAACTCGTTCCACTACACCTAAGGCACTTTACCCTCCAATTACGAGATATGATAATTATTCACCATGCCCATAGCTCGGGGCTACACAACAAATTAGATAAGAGTCGAACAATTAACAGCTCATCCATTAGTAAGCCTCCCTAATACTCTACAGATCGGCACAAGGCCCCAAACACGGCTACTAGCCCAAATACATCGATATAAGCCGGTCTCAGTCATTATACACAGTAATCTATCAATCGGGAAGGATCAAGTCCAAATCCCCAGTCATAATACCACCACACTCGTCACATGACGCGTGTTCCATCTCAGGACAGCACTGTATAGTGCAAATACGGGGTTTCAAACCCTCAATACATTATCTATTGCCACCACTCACAAAATCAGCACCTCGATGCTCAAGTCATAAACAAGGTCCAGCCTCAAGTCTTTCCGACTGGCCCAACATGATCTCACAAAGATTATATCTTGCTTCTCGTTCGGGGAAATCACAAGCCATAAGGCAATTACATTAATGAGCGCTCGATGCGTACACAGATGTATGGAAGGAATTTCAGAAATTATATCTCAAGCTGAATCAAGTGCGCACGATAAGAATTCCAAGAAATGTGAAGTGTTTCCTAAAGGTTCGCAGCCTCCCGAGGATAAGTACAGGCGTCCCCGTACCGATCCACAAGACTCTACTAACCGGCTCAAGACTCATGAGGCCTAGTAAACCTAGGCTTTGATACCAACTTGTCACGACCCCAAATCCGGTCGTGATGGCGCCCAGCACATTGCTAAGCCAGCCTGACCAATCCATATCAACCACAGAGCTAGAAGCTCTCTTTAACCCATTTAAGCAAATTAATTCAAGAAATAACAGCGATATGATATAATGAAAACAGGGAACCCAGTCCCATAATACATCAACTCCCACAGACCAAGGGTCAAGAGTCATGAGCCTCTACTGAACATGAGTGTATAAAGGTTTACAAAATACCAAGTGCGGAAAGAAATGTCAATACAAAATCAAAAGACGGTAGGAAGGAATATCGGGTCCTGCGGACTCTGCAGCTACCTCGAATATCCACAAACGTCGCCTCGCACAGCTACTGGATCACTGCTGAGAGGTACCTGGATCCGCACACAAGGTGCAGGGAGTAAAATGAGTACTGCCAGACTCAGTGGTAATAAACAAGGGTAAGACAGCGCAGATAAGAAATCCGCGATAAAGCACTATGTAAAGCTACAATCAGCTACCCTGTCATAGAATCAATCTTCACTGTACCTGTTCCAACAAATACCAATAAATAGCATAACAGCTAGCAGATGTAGCTAAATGCAATGCAATGCATGATATGACCGCTACGGCGCGTAGCCCACTCCAATTTTGGGTACCCGTGCTCACTGTGGGGGTTCAGACTCCGGAGGGGCTCCTACAGCCCAAGCATATCTCATAGAGATATTCCTGCGGCGTGCAGTCCGATCCAACATATATCTCGCTGCGGCGCGCAGCCCGATCCACTGCTAGTCAGCTAATATGCAGATACAGCCTCGGAGGCTCAAAAATAGTTTTTGAAAACTCTTTTATCATTTTTCAGTTGGAAAACAGTAATATCAAGTTCCAGAGATTGGAATTGGCATGATAACAAAAATAGCTGCGGACTAGTAGTAAACTAGCATGTCTATATGATAAGACAATAATGACGATCCTCGCGGGATCCAATAACTGGCTCACGGCCCATATGTATACTCAACCGCCCAAGAAGGGGGTTCAACGGCTCAAGAGTGGCCATTATCACAATATATAAATATATATATGCAACCATCCGAGAAGGAGGTTCGACGGCTCTAGAATAGCCAATAATACAGTATCAACGGGTTGGACTAATATGTAGTCTCCAGTTCATGATCGACCTCGCACTCTCAAGAGTGTGCGTGTCTCGCCGCTATACAGCGTCACAAAGTGGTATACCGGGGTTTCGAACCTGCTGGTCATCACCCACATCTATTACTCACCTCAATACAGCGCGACGACTATTCCGCAATGCCCTTGCCACGAGAATCAAGCTCCGCACGCGTAGAATCTGATCAAATACGGTAGAAATACAACAAATTAGGCCAATGGGACTACACCCAATCAATACAACTCAATTTACATCAAAATTCCCAAAGTTGTCAAAACCCGACTTTCGGTACGCTTATCGAAAAATCACGAAAGTCACATATTCGGAACCCTCATCTCAATACGAGTCTAAGCATATCAATTTTACCAAATTCGGACTCCATTTGCCCATTCAAAACCTTGATTTTCTAAAGTCCAAGCCTATGGTTAAATCCTCCATAAATTACCCCAAATTCCTCCATTTTCATGATATAATTGCATAATATTACCAATACTAATCATAGTTTAAGTCCATAGATGATTACCTGATGATTTCCCTTGAATTTCTCTTCAAAATCGCCCAAATCGCCTCTAAAGCCGAGACCCAAAATGTGTGAAATGTTCTGAAATTTTTCTAACTTCTGATACACTTACTTACAGCGATTTTCGCTTCTGCGGAATATTTTCCGCTCCTACGCACCCGTATCCGCGACCAAAGGGTCGCTTCAGCGGTTCTAGGCCTGGCCGGCCGTTTCCGCTTCTGCGAGCAAAGGGCCGCTTAAGCGGTCCCGCTTCTGCGAAGAAGCTTCCGCTTCTGCGGACACATCCGCCTCTGCGCATCATTGACCGCCTCTGCGGTCTCGCCCAAACGGTAAAATGTCCGCTTCTGCGGACCATGCCCATTTTCTCCCCGTCCGCTTCTGCGATCACTGGCTCGCACCAGCGACCCCGCTTCAGCGGAATGGCTTCCGCTTCTGCGTAACCAGCCGCTCCTGCGCACCTCGTCCGCTTCTGCGGACTCGCTCCTGCGTCCAAAATTCCGCAGGAGCGGAAACAACAGAAGCAGGATCCCAACCTGCAATTTTTCCACAATTTTTCTCCCGTTTAACCATCCGAAAACACCCCGAGGCCCCCGGGACCTCGTCCAAACATACCAACACATCTTAATACCTTATTCGAACTTGCTCCAATCCTAAAAACACGTCTAACAACATCAAAACCCATAATTTGCATCGAATTCAAGCCTAAATTCCTTAAAACATTCCAAATTACACATTCAATCAAAAACCCGACCAAACGACGTCCGAATGACCTGACATTTTGCAGGCACATCCAAAATCACCTAACGAAGCTACTGCAACTGTCGGAATTCCATTCCGACCCCGGATCAAAATCTCACCTACCGTTCGGATTTCGTCAAAATTCAACCTTAGCCAATTCAAGCCTATTTCTACACCGGGCCTCCAAATTCAATTCCGATTGCTCCCCTAAGTCACAATTCACCTCCCGGAACTAACCGATTTATCAGAATCCGATTCCGAGCCCTCTAACCAAATAGTCAACTCCGGGTTGACTTTCCTTATTCAAGTTCCCTTCACAAAGGCTATATGCCTCATTTCCAATCCAAATCACTCCTAACTCACCCGATAGACTTTAACACCGATATAAAAGCACAAAACATACAATTTCAACATAACGGGGTGGTAATTCCCGTAACGACGGGCCGGGTCGTTACAGCAAAATAATTAAAACACACTTTTTTTTGAATTTAACTATATATTTGCAATTTAGCTTGTTAAAGACGATATTAAAACATTTATGTGAGTACAAATAAAGATATAAGAAATAATCTCTAAAAAAAACTCGCAAGCTAATGCGAACTAACCGTCGGCCTCTTTGGTTGATTAATTCTATTAGCCCAATTGTCCCTCATATTGAAAGATTATTTTAAGACCCAAATTTCCCAAAGTAATGCCCAACCTTGTATCCTACTATCCAATAGTCATAAAGGTCTAAAACTCATTTATTAATCCCAAAACCTTTCTAGCTAACTCAACCAAACAAACTTCATATTTTATTAATCTAATAATGAAGCTAACATGACATTCTTCCTATAAAAGAAAGCTGGAGATCGAACCAAGCTCCTTAGACATTTCAGGAGAAAGAGAGACTTCCAAACACATTTGCTGTTTGATATAGAAACCTAACGAACTAACAAATGAGTTCATGCGCCACTGTATAAACATATACTTGTTTTATCCAATAAAATTCTTAGTGTTCATGAATTGAGCAATTTACGACATGAATTGAACAATTTAAATATCAACTAACATTCTAAAGAACTAATATTTAATGAAGGATAGATAATAAACAACATCCAAAGTACAAAGATCTGGTAATCACTTTCATTCGGCTTCGGTTGTAAGCTATAAGTATGCAATATAAGGAAGTGTACTTGAGGTTTAACTAGAGAAACGAAATAAAAAAAGAGAGTCAGTAGCAGCTCCAAACATAGCAAACAAAAGCAACAGTAACACCAGCAACAATACCCAAACGAAACACACTTCGAGTAGAAAATACGTAACAATTTAAGAACCAGCAACAATAATCAATACTTAAACCAAATAGTTGAACTTGGATTCAAACTGATAGTAGACCAAACAACCCTTAGAAAGTTTCACGCAAATTCCAATTGAGAAGTCGGATAAAGAAATCGGATTCCCCTTTTAAAACCTTAGCTTTTCTCTCTTTTTTATATTTTTTCTTTCTTATCTCTATCTCCAAGATCTTCTAACTTTCAAACCTCTAAATAGGCATTTCCGTTAGTGCATTCCTCCTATCACTTTTATCTTTTCATTTTTTTATTACCCCCATTAATCTAGTGCTTTTATTTAATTAGGAATCCTATTTCAGCTCCTTAAAACCAGACTTAGTGAAGTTATTATTACTACCATTATATCTATTTTATATACTATCTAGGCTGACCCCTAAGGTTATGCTAATTGTCCACTTAACCTTATTGTTTTTTTTAATTAATCCATTAGTGTAACTACAACCCTACCACTATCGAATTAACAAGTAAAAAAAAACTATCCAACAGAACACACCAATAAACATCTATACAAAACAACATTATGGTCATTTAAAGGGAACATGAATCATGGTAGGATGAAATAGCTAAATAAAGTGAATCAAAGCTATGGAAAAGTCATTTAAAGATTCTTCGTTCACCCTCCTCTTCGTTGTTAACTATTGATGCCTAGATAACATAATTACTTAATCTATTCTCTACACAATTAATGATTCCAAACTTGAAAGAACTAAACAGCTTACTATAACTCAATGTTAGCACAAGGAATATACGATATTTTCACTTCAAATGATAACAACAAGAAGAAGAAAAAAAGTGAAAAATTAATCCAAGACAATGACAAATTCATCAAGAATCAGATTCGTCCAGATCAAAAACACCATAGAACACCCATAATTTAATCAAAGAAAGAGATAAGAAATGGACCTCAAGGTGTGATACCCTTTTTGCTACAACAACAATGATACTAACAAGACACGAAACCGAAAACACAAATTCCAGAACGACCTTAGCTAAACATCCAAGAACCGAAACTAAAGCAGAAATCAAAAATATTCTGAATAATGGAAACTCTGCTTTTGGTGAAAAAAATGTAAAAATATGCTGAATCCAGTAGACGAAAACAGTAGAAAAGAAAACCAAACAGTGATATGAAATTCGAAATTCGCAACCACGATAGCAACAGAAATCTTGAGTCAAACTGCACTGTTGGTCGCCATTTTCAGCGAGTTTTTTGAGTCGAATATGAAGGAGCAGGGGTCGTTCTTAAAGTTCAGTCGATGCTGGAGATCATGGTCGTTTTTCCGGCCAGATCCGTCAACGGACTATTAGCGATGACATAGTGCGAGAAAGACAAGGAATGAGGTCGTTTTGACCATGGCTGGTCGCAGCAATCAGCGATGACAACAAACGGGCGAAAGAAGAGGGACACCGTCGAAGGGATGAATGGCCAAGACCTTGATGGTCGTGACATCACCGTTAACGAAGCTCAATCACGCGGAAGCGGTGGAGGCAGCGGCGGCGGTTTCCGCGGTGGACGTCGTGAGGGTGGCTTCGTGAGGGTGTTGGCCGGCGAGAATGGCAGTGGTTTGGACGGTGGGAAGGGTGGTTGTTGGCTGCAAGGGTTGTCGGCGGCTATGGAGGTGGGCATTTGGAGAAGAGAAGGGGTCTTTAGGGTTTGGGAAATTAGGAAATGAAATGAGAAAGAAAAGGGGTGGTTGGTTATTTACGGACCGGGTCGGGTCAAGGTTGATTTGGGCGGGTAAGGGTATTTGGGGTAAAATTATTTTGGGCTTGGTCTCTTTTCTTTTAATACAAATAGCTCATAAGACCAAGACTTCTCTTTTTATCTATTTCCAAAAAAAATTAAAACCAAAACCCTTAAATTAAATTACAAAACCAAATTAACTTTAAAAATGCTAATTAACTTCAAATAACAATTATCACACCAATTTAAAATAAAAATCACACTATTGGGATATTAAATGCTAAAAATGCAAAACATACATATTTTTGTGATTTTCCATTTTTGTCAAATAAACTTGATTACTTTTAATTGTAAATTAAATCCTAAGAATGCAAACACAATATATTTTTGTATTTTTCTTAATTTAAACAAACAAACACGCTTAGACAAATACAAACAATTATCCAAAAATGCCACGAAAAATCTAAAATAGCACACAATGAAAAGATTATTTTATTTTGAATTTTTGGGAGTAATTCTCATATAGGGCAAAAATCACGTGCTCACACCCATGTAAGAAATAAATCCTGGCCGTTTGATCTGATGAGATCAACGACCTGGATCATTCCACTTATCCAAACGACGTCGTTTGGGTGTTACTGAAGCCGGGTTGGTCTTTGGGCCGGAATCGGTTTGCAAGAATGGCCCTTTCCCTCTTTCCTTCACTTAGCCACATTTATATAACAACCACTTTTAAACAAAATTGAAGGAAACAAATTATAGGTCTACCACACATATATATTTTTTTCTTTTGTTTTGTTTTATTTTCCTAAGTCATTTCAAAGTAAATTTTAAAATGCTAAGTTAAATGATAGAACAAAATTAACTTACCAATATTAATTAACCTCTAATATCAATTAAAAACACATAATTAAATAACAAAAATATAATAAAATCACACAATTGGACAATAAATGGTAAAAATGCAAAAAATACATTATTTTGTTATTTTTTTCGTAAAACAAACTTAATTACTGTTAATTGTAAACTTGAATTTTATGTGCAAATGCAACATATTTTTGTATTTTATATTAATTTAAATAAATAAACATGCACACACAAATGCAAATAATAAGAGAAAAATAACACGAAATCACAAAAAAAACACACACAACACAAAACTATTTTATTTTTGGATTTTGGGAGTAATTCTCATGTAGGGCAAAAATCACGTGCTCACAACTCTACAGGCACAACTTAAAGAATAAAGCGAACGGATCGAACAAATTCCAGGAGTTCCCCCAGTAATTAAAGGGATTGACGCGGATAAATATTCTCGGCAACCCTGGAAGCCAAGCGCAGCACCACTTCCTATTCCAAAGAAGTTCAAAATGCCAGATATTTCAAAATATGACGGTACCACAGACCCTCGAGATCATGTGACGGCATTTACCACAGGAGTTAAGGGGAACGATTTAACCAAGCAAGAAATCGAATCTGTCTTGGTTAAGAAATTTGGAGAAACACTCACGAAGGGAGCCATAACCTGGTATTCAATCTTACCTGAAAATTCGATTAACACTTTTGCTGAGCTTGCAGATGCTTTTATAAAAGCACACTCAGGAGCACAAAAAGTTAAAAAGATGATGGAGGACATCTTCAAGATTAAACAAGCGGATAAGGAATTACTCAGAGATTTCGTTGATAGGTTTCAACGAGAACGGATGACTTTGCCACGGGTACCGGATAATTGGGCTGCCATAGCCTTCACATACAACCTGAATGAGAAAAGTTCAGAAGCCACGAGAAAGTTGAAGGAAAGCCTACGTGAATTTCCTGCTACAACGTGGAACGACGTTTATAACAGGTATAGCACAAAGCTCAGAATTGAAGAAGATACTGTGCATTCCCGTGATGAAAGGAGCCGGTCCCGGAGGTCTGAAACCGAAAAAAGAACAAGTAGGAACAGGTACGATCCATATCTGGGCCCTGCAGGAAGTGATTAAAAAACGAAGCAAGAAAGTCAGGGATATGACCATAAATCAAGGGGTAGAGACTCAGGTTCCTCTTCTAGATTTAAAAATGATAGAAACAAACAAAACCCGTCTGATGATGACGGGAGTTCAAAAGCAATGTTTGGTGGGTATAATTTTAACATTACCATCTCAGAGCTCGTAACTGTTTTACGAGGCATGGGAGATAAAGTACGATGGCCAAGAGAGATGCGTTCAAATTCACATAAACGTAATCCAGACCATTGGTGTGAATTTCATAATGATCATGGTCACAAGACGTCGGAATGTCGGCTTCTACAAAGTGAAGTAGACCATCTATTGAAGCAGGGTTATCTCACTGAATTATTTAGTGTATAAGGAAAGCAGTCTTACATGAAAAGTAGACAAGAACCGCCGAAACCCCCGTCACCTAAGAGAACCATGAATGTTATAAATGGGGGAGAAGGTATATATGAGGTAATGTATCCGTCTTCCAATAAAGTCTTCAAACTCTCAACTATGCCCGAGAAAAGAGAACGTCAGCCGAGGGAAGGAGAAATTATTGCTTACGACGATGCAGACATGGAAGGAGTCATCTCCCCTCACAATGACGCACTGGTAATATCTTTATGCATACATGATATTAAAATAAAAAGAGTCTTGATTGATCTAGGAAGTTCAACAAATATCATCCTACTAAGGGTGTTACGTGAGATGCAAATGGAAGGCAAGATGATCCCAAAGGCACATACTTTATCATGATTCAATAAATCCATCATAGTAACTAAAGGAGAGGTAAATTTAGTAACTTTTATAGAAGGTATAGAAAAAGATACCAAATTTCAGGTAGTAGATCTGGAGATGGCATACAATATAATCATGGGAAGGCCGTGGATCCACAAGATGGGTGCTGTTCCATCAACCTTGCATCAAATCATTAAGTTCCCAACACCATGGGGAATTCATCAAGTTTATGGGGAACAACATGCATCTCGTAGCGCCAAATAGAGAATTTAAAAGTGAGGAGGTAAGTCAACTTGGAAGGTACGTGATATCCTTTTAGTAAAAGCTACGGTAAGCACCCCCTAAGACCAACCTGTTAATTTTTTACATACGTGACATTTTTCTTAAGCATGATATTTATAATCATGATAAATCGACTTATGGAATGAAAGCACATGTTCATGCAACACCTAAGAAGAAACAACGTCATATATGATTTCTGCCCTAGTCATCACTAGAAAGTATATTCTAAGGTAGATATATTCGATAATAGTATATCTCAAGCAACATATAGCCAATTTGTGCATAACTCTTCAACTGACACGTGAAAAGCCTCTCAAGTCTTATACCATAATTTCTGCAGAAAGTTGCTAGCCTTTACTAGAAATTATAATGTCTATCGTTTTTACTAATGGTTTTAGATGCTAGGCACAAATCTTAAACCGTACCAAATGATGAGATACAACCTGCATGGCAAAAAAGAATACTCATAAATTCTAAGCCTAAGGTTACACAGATCTGATGGAAATGAATACGGGTAGGCAGTCTACATCTAAAAGCTATATTTTCGAAATCCCGTGTATCTCTTGTTTCAGGGAAAGGGTAAACTTACGAGTAACCACCAAAATGCCCAAATCCCAATAGCGTCTGCACATTTGGGGACTGCACTATACAAATAGCTTCGAGCAAGAAAGTAGACACGGGACCATAAAATGATACGGGAATTCAGAAAAAACCCGTGCAAAAGACAGCTTAGTACAAAAAAGTACACGTGGGACCACGCAAGAGATACGAGAGTTCAAAGGAAAACTAAAAGCTGCAATAGCTATGGATAGCTACGTTTTATTCTGCAAAAAATATTTTTCAATGTTGTAGACACTTTTCAAGTCCTTTCTAAATATAGGACTATGGTTATATGCTAAAACAGGTTGTAAAAGAAAACCTTGTGTATTTTTTATTAAAAAATCTATTGCACGGAAAACAGTTGCGAGAAAGTTATAGACGGACTACAACGCATGTATTATTCAAAATTTGTTCAAGTTAATGAATAAAAACTTGTCCAAATTACTTTACACAAACATGTGCTTCCTATTTCTTTCATCGTATAGCACCATTTATGAAGTTGAGATGTCTTCTTCATTAAGTGCCAATATATAAAAGGGCCCTATTTTATAATCCTCGTGCTAACAAATCCATGAGTAGAATCATCAAGCATTTTCTAAAAAGATAAAAATGCAAATCCTCGTGTTGATAAGTCCACGAGTGAATCAACAAAGCATTTTCAAAAGGACAAAAAATGCAAAGTTACTCTATAAGACCTAAGTACGAAAATAGGAAAGAATAAAATATAAAGAGGTATTAATTAAATCTCTAAAATATAAAGGGTTCAAACATCCTTACAGAATATACAAATATCCCATAAACTGGGACTAATTCAAAAATTGAAAATCTTAATTCGCTCCTGGGGAAGTAGGTCTCTTTGACACTGTTAAATTAACCTCCTCATTTGCAGGATTCACGGATGCTAAAGAAGCAGTAACAGTCGAATCACCAGGGGGGAAAAAAGGCACGACAGCCTCGATTGTTGTAGCCGGAATTACGGCAGGAGCAACTCCCTCATTGGGGGATCATTAGCCACGGTCAAGTCTTCAGGAGGAGAGGGAGATTGTTGGTTCATCTCAATAGTGTTCAAAACCTTGACTAACTCAGACTCCAAGTCGAAACCCTCTTGGCTAGCTTCCATTAAGGCATCCCGACGAGAATTCAGGAAAGCCCAGCTCACCTCTGCATCAAAACTCTCCTCAAGGAGGGCATAATACTTCTTCTTTGAAGTAAGTTCATCCTTTAACAAATGATTTTCATTCAAAGCGGAGTTAAAGGAGATTTCTAGGGAGGCACGGGATTCTTCCATGACACATGCCTTATCAGAGGAAGCTTGCAAATCAGCCTGAGCACGAGATAAGGTTTGCACTAGCTCTCCCGCATACTCCTCTTTCTTCTTCAAGAGAACCTTAAGCTCCCTAATCTCCTCGCTGGACCTAGACAACTGTTCAGAAAAAGAACATTCTTGACGTTCCTTTCTTTCTCCACCTCGCCAAGGGAAGCCTTAACCCCATCCAATTCGGAAGCCAGAGATCGATTTTGTTGCTCTAGGTTACGATTGTGCTCCTGTAAATCCGTAACCTTTTTTTGAGCATCTCTCAACTGTTTTCGACAATTAGATGCTTGGGCATCCTCTTCCTTAGCCTTCCTTTCAGCTTCAGAAATAACTCGGTCAGCTTCACGAGCTTTCTTCTACAAAATGGAAATTCTCCCCATAAGCTCCGTACCTATAAGGTTGGCCTATATAACAAATGTGTGTTAGTGAAAATCAAGAGAAAAGCTTTTTTCTTAAAAAAAAAGAGAGATAAAAAAACATACCCTCAAAGTGTTATGAACTATGTCATTCACTAGAGTCAAGCAGCTATGACTGTCCATTTTTCTATTCTCAATATCTCCAATTAGGGGCTTAAGCCAAGCATCTGCCCCGCCTGATTTCCTTAAAAGGCTCTTGTCTACCGGAACTTCAAGTGTGACACTCCTCATAGCCATGCTCCTATTGCTAGAACCTTCATCTACGCAGCTGACAAAAGGAGTTACGGTAGAAGAGGTAAAAACGGTGGTGTTTGCAAAATTCGGAACAGGCAAGAGAGCAGAAATTGGAAAAGAAAGAGGAGTGGGAATAGTAGTCGTGAGGTTATTCGAAGTGACAAAAGAAACAGATGGAATAGAAACAAAAGTTGAAAGGGGGATTTCCTCCAAAACTGGGCTAAAATCACCACCCTCGAAACCTTCGAGGAAAAGGCGTTGAGTAGACTCGAGAGTTTCATTTGGAACAGTTTTTTCATCAGATGTAATAGTGACGGGCTCAGGGGAACGAACAGGTGGAATTTTAGTAGCAGGAGGAGCTTCAGCTTCATCTTATTAAACTACTATTCGTCTCCTAGATCTGGGACGAGCTACCAAGGGTGCATCTTCATTTTCCTCCACATCAGAATCGTCCTCAAATTCTTTCCTCCTTATTAAAATATCTACTGATTTCCCTGAAGTTGAAGTAGTCTGTGAAGAAGTTCTAAGAGCAAGAGCCGCTCCAGCTTTCATACCACGATTGGGAAATCCTGACAAAAAAAAGGATATAAGATCGGGTATGCGGAAGATTTTTATTCTAAGCTAAGGAAATAGCAAGTGAATACCATGAGTTTTGACCCTCCAGCCGCGCCTAGTAGAGATTGATTTCCAAGTACGTGCCTCCATAGGCATAGCCTTCAAAAGAGCATCAACCCAAGCACGGAAATCAGGGACGAGCTCTACATCTCCCATGATAGCTATTCCCAAAAAGCAAAACCAAAAGTGCTTTAATAACAGAAGAATGAAATGTCAAAAACTAGACACGGCAAAAATTAAAAAACACTTACGAGCCATGTTCCACCTCTCCGGAAAAGGCATGTTGGATTCACCAACCAGATCAACTGTTGGAACACTTACGAACCGTACATACCAACCACGGTCATTAACATCTTCAGGGTTTATCAAAACCCTCTTTCCTCTAGCAGACAATGTAAAGACTCCATTGTGGAAAAGTTTGGGGTGGTAAAGGTGAATCAAGTGAGGAAAGGTAAAATTTACACCTGCCTTAGTTGAAATAAACCTTAAGCATGCTACTGCTCTCCAAACTAGAGGACCAACTTGGGCTAGACAGATTTTGAAGATGCAACAAAATTCAAGAATCACTGGGTCAATAGCAGGAGAAAATCCCAGAGTAAAGGGATAAGTATAAACACAAGAAAAACCAGGGTTGTAAAAAGAAATACTCTGGTTAGGGTTGGGAATAACTATGGGGATACTAGCTTTCCAATGACGATCCTCCCGAATTAAAGGAGTCATTGGTTCAGTAATTATGGAGGGGCAATTATCAACCTTATCCAACTTGAGCATTTGCTCACAAAGAACCACCTTATCATGCTCAAAAGACAAATCCGATGGTACAATTTCGTCAACCGTCGGTTCAGGAAGAGGTTCCGCAGACTCTTTTCCCTTGGAAGAAGGTTTTTTAGAGGAAGATCCCTTGGAAATAATATTAGAAGGGATAGCAGAATCAGATGTGCCGCCCCGTATTGATTTCATACCACGGGAGGCACCAGTTCCGCTCCTTTTATGTCTCGCAGGGACATTAGGTAATTGGTCAAAGATTGGAACTTTTCTAGGATTAGAAGACGCCATGGCTCAGCACGTTCTTACAAAAGAAGAGTAGAAGGAAGAAGTAAAGAATTACTTAGTAAAAAGGGATAAAGAGGAAAAAATCACAAGAATATATGAAAAGTGATCGGTAAACGAGGAAAAGTAATGATGAAATGCCTATAATAAAGGTAACCATCACTTCGAGAGTAAAGCAAAGAAACGGCTGCAAACTCGCAGAACTAGTAAAGAAGTGAAACGTATATGGTGCATTAAATGGAAGAGACAACTGAAGCGTCAACACTGACATAGCATTTATTGTGACAAAAATTCCCTTTTTTAAGCATCCAATTCCCATATATTTAAATGATAAACAAATGGAAAGTGGGGGGACTAACTATATTGGGGAAAATGTTTTATAACGTGGTAAGACATTGCAATTTCTAGCCTAGAGGCGGGACATCGAATCCAGCCTATTTCACTCCCACTTGCAGGACACGTGGAATATGCACAATAGGATGAAATAGATACGTGACGCAATACGATTGCAAAACCCGTGCCTATTTGAAGCGGGTTAAAACATGATTTCAGAAGACAAAGGAAATAGATACGAGCACCGTATCTATTCAAAACATCCAGAAGCAACGGGTCAAAACACGTTTGGAGCATGGATCTGAATGTAGAAAGGAGTCTAAATTTAGTCATTAAATACCCTATACGTTAGAGGATCAGTATTTATTGAAAATTATTGTGTAACAACCTATTTAATGTCATTTATTGCTCATAAAGTCTTACATTTTATTCCTCCATCTAGAGTTAGCTATAAAAGGAGGAGGTTATATTGGATGTTGATTTCAACTAGTATGTCTTGTGCAGATTATATGTGTCCACTTATACAATGGTTTCATGAACTCATTAGCCAGAATTTAACCAACCGCATCATATAAAAGATAATCTAGTAGTCAAATGGAGGCGGATGATAAATATGAACAAATTGATAACAACCACGGTCATTAGTCTTAGACGGATGGTTGCCTACTAGGGACGATGCGTAATTTATCCCATAACTTAACATAATATATAGCGTACAATCTACTATGACTCTCAATCTGTTATGACTATAATCGTATTAGTATATTCATAGACGTTCATATACTAACTACAATCGTATTAGTCCAATTAACGTATGTGGTTGTCGTAGGCCGATGCGTCCTAGTATGACCTTAGTCCATTGGTATTAGTCCATTTGAAATAGGTAACGGAATGACGCATCGGCCTACGACAACCACATAAGTCATTTGACCATTCATATATGGCTCTACGTTCATAAACTATAAGTGATAAGTCAAGTCTATAGTTGTATTATTTGAAACTCATATGTCCCTGACCAAGTCCGACCAAAGAACAACATTTGGTTATCAATTATTAGGACGTATGATCGTCAAGAAGCATTTGATAAGAATCATTGGACATATCAAATGGAATATGATTCGAATTGGAGTGCACATAGACCGTGAATGAATATGATTTCATTCATATACTAGGACGCATCGGCCTACGACAACCACATAAGTCAACATAAGAATCAAAGCTCCTAGAGTGAAACCATTAGTCTTTTGAGCAATAATCATAGGCCACGCTCCATTTGAACCTGTGGACTTTGTATATGAATAAAATCATATTCATAGATGGTCAATTACTAAATAACTGAGTAGTACTAATTCCGTGATAGCATACAATATATTTTTTAGTAACGGTATATATCGTATTGGTTGACTAAAAGTATTCTAGGGTGTCACCGCCGTCATTGCTGTTGGACGTGGTGATACATTTCATAGAAACCAAGAACCTATGGTCAATTATTATGATGTTGCATATACTATCACGGGCCGTAGATTATACGAAACATGGTAGTGAATTAGGCCATTATAAGAGCCCATTCATAAGAGCCCAATACGATATATACCGTTACACATTGGTTCATCATGTTGTTTGTCACACCTCCTTTTTCCGCACATAAGGTAATGTACCACTGTTTAATATTACACCTCGAGAAGGGGTATAATAATGATCAGTGAAGGAGTTTTTCCATTTAAAGGACAGTCGGAACAGGATCAATTTATTTAATTATTCAAAGTCGCCACTTGAGAAAATAATGGTGTCCCAAGTCACCGGTTTAATCCCGAACCGAGGAAATTTATGACTCTGTATACGGTCTGCGAAACTAGAAACCTGGATAAGGAATTCTGTTAACCCGGGAGAAGGTGTTAGGCACTCCCGGATTCCGTGGTTCTAGCACGGTCGCTCAACTGCGATTTTTATTTTTATCTGATTTCTTTATATATTTTAATTATGTGTTATTAATGTTCTGATTTTCAATTTTTTAGAAGAATTGCGACGTCACGAAAATACATTTCGAGTCACACCGCAACCGGTACGCCTGTGACTTTAACGTATTTCAGTTTCGTCGGGAGATAAATTTGGGTCACATAAATGCGCACCCGTAATTAAGAAAGTATTTTATTAAAGTCGTGCCTAAAGAATCTATCGGGTTGTTCTTTGGGAAAGACCGTGAAATTCGCTAAACGGTCTCCCCGAATCTACATGTTTTACAACAATTATTTGAGGGCCCCGCAATTGTGTATTATTTGGCGAGGCTCGCCCCATTTATTATTTAAAGTCCACCCTAAAGTATTCTATATTTGTTGAATTGTTTTTTTTTTTGGTTTCGCCACTAAAACAAAGAGAAAAAAATAAATTCTAATTGATTTGTCGTTGGACTAAAGTAAATACCCATTGGGCCTCGATTCATATCTTTAACACATTATCCGGTTTAAATTATTTAATAGCCAACAAAATCTATACAATTAATTTTGCATTCAGGAGTGAAACAATTAACATGACTGATTCGAAAAAATATGGTTTAAACAATTTTAACAATAAAACCCGCGCGGTTATCTAATAGGGCCCTTAATTTAACATAACTCAACCGAAATTCAAATAATGTCAAAATGGTTGTCATGATTTGAACAAATTAATAGGCATGTAGTTAAAATATTCATCCTCTATTTGTTTTTATCTCTAATTGAAGAAGATTCCTAATAAATAAGAATTGTTTTTAAAAAAACTCTTATTTTTTAATTTAAAGCTTTCAATCAATTCGAGCACTCTGTGGGCGAACCACCCTCGACAAATTGTTACGGACGTAAGTATGGGCCATCTAAGAAAAGCAAAGAAGCCCAAACTGTTAAACCTTTAATTGTTAAGTCCAAACCAACTCTAACTCACTGTGTACATTAAGATGCTCCAAATTACTCAAACATGCACTTAATGGTTTGTATTAAAGAGAAACATCGTCCACTTTACTCACACTAAAGAAGAATGTACCATTCAAATTCAGTTATCCACTTAGACTAACTTATTTGTTTACCTATTGAGAGTTCCGAAATATCATTACAGAGGAAAATAGGACTGAAAACATGGCAGGTCAATTACTAATTCTAATTAACATTACTCCATACTGAAATCATTCGTGAACTTTGGAAATAAACTACTGCCACTACATGAACTGATTTTCAGCTCCTTTTTAAGCTATCTTTCAGCTTTCACTAGTAAAACATTTATGAAAACAGGATTAAACTAACTAGTACCAAAGAATAATTTCCTGTTTAAAAGCCCAACAATTCACTACAACTAAAAAAAAAAGTCATAGCTTGAGTATGAGGAACAATTTAATCACATCATGAGAGAGCTATTTAAGACATAACTAAACTACTTTAAGTAAAACTCATCAACAGAATTTTGGCTCCATTTTTATTTTCATGCAATCCACAAGTAAAGCTACATCAACATAGTGTCAAGTTGGGTACCTGGAATTTTCAACAGCAAATTGCAGGGTCAGAAAGATCAGCAAGCAGTTTGATAACCAACAACAACAGCAACAGAACAACAACAACCAGCAACAGAACAACAACAGCAACAGCAGGAGAACAACAGCCAACAACAGAACAACAGCCAGCAGGCCGTTCAACAACAACCAACAGGCAGTTCAACAACAACCAGCAGGCAGCACGACACAACAGCAACAGCAACAAAACAACCAACAAAGATAGATGCAAGCACCAATACAAAATCTGGCCAAAACTCAATGAAACAGTAATAAGCTCCCTTAGGAATTTTTTCTCTCTATCTCTCTGTTCTATTTGTATGTCTGTTGTCCAGTGAGTATGTCTAATGTTCTGCCAAATGATCTAAAAAATGTGTTTCCAGAGAGTGTTTTCTTTGTGAGTGTTAGTGTGTTTTTCCAATATTCTCAATGTGTATTCCCCCCTTTCAGTCAGTGTATCTGTCCTATATATACATGCTCAAAATCAGCCTTCAGACTTTAAGATGGCCATGTTACTTCCTTTGTGTTTTCCACTTTCTTTTGTCCAAGTATGGGACTTTTTCTGTTTTCAAGTCCTTTAGTGCAGCAAACTGTGTGGCACACCTGCTGTCCAGCAGGTTCCACTACTAGAACATGTGCCTAGCATCCTCAGATTTCTATCTTTAACTAAAACAACTATATTCTATTAGTTTCTTTAACAGTTACAGCTACAACAAGCAACTAATGAACCAGCAGTGGAATTATAGATAGTTAATAAGTATAATCCAACAGCTACAAACCAATCTGTTTACAATTCAAACACAAACGATTTAAGGATTCAATAGGGAATTAATTGTGTCAAGAGGATCATTGTCCTTACTTCTCTAACAAACAGACCTACGAAAGTAAATCGACGTCATTCGATTAGTCGATTATAACACCTAGAATCAATAACACACAATCACTAAATAAGCTTTCCATTCAACAGTATCTCGGATTCAACAGTATCTCGGCAGAAAACAACACAATGTAGGAACATTGTTCGACTTTGATAATCGAATCGCATACGCACACTCAATCACAAGTATCATCATACAATCGAACAGAAGCAAATCAATCGACCAAATAAACGGTCCCAAATAGATGAGAAAAACAGAGAATTGGTGAGAAAAAATCAACAACAAATGAAACTAACCAAAACAATTAAACTAAATTGACAACTATAAGTAAATAAAAACAGAAAAAGAAAAAAAAAAGAAAAGAAGTACCTTGAAACCAAAAATGGGCTCGGCGGCTTGAGGCATGTTCATTCGAGGTCGAAAGGACCTTAATTGAAATGTTTTCCAGGTGAAAACATATCAATTAAGGTATATTAAACCTCAATTCAATGAAATCCGGCAAATTAAATCTCTTTTCGGTTTTTAGGGTTCTTGGACGTGTGTTTTGGGGTTCGACGGTTTCCGGTTATATTTGAGCCAAACCAAGTTTGGCATTGACATGGGGAAGGTCCGGCGAAGGTGTGGTATAAATTTGGGGTGGTTTGGCGTCGGTTTTAGTTTGGTTCGAATCTTCAATCGAAGATTCGAGAGGTTCTAGGTTGATTCGAACCAAACCGTGCATCGATTCAAAGAGAGGGGGTTAAGGTGGTTGTGTGGTGTTATTTTGGTGGTCACAGGCGTCGGCGCCGGTGGTGTTTCAGGCGAAATGGTCAGACGGCGCTAGGGTTCGTTTCTTGTCTCTGATAGAGACGAAGAAGATTGAGCAAAAGGGGTTTGAACGGTGATTGAGGGTCTGGGGGGTATTTGGTGAATTAAGTGATTATTTAATCTCAGCCGTTGGATCATGATAATCCAACGGCTCAGATCGAACCTTTGGCCTAAACGGGGTCGTTTGGGGTATGACAGGGCTGGGGCAGATCCGAGTGAATTGGGTTGGACTGGGGTTATTTTGGGCCTGGGATTTAATTAAGAAATGGCCCAATTCGATTTTCTTCTTTGATTTTTCTTTTCTTTTGTTTTCCTAATCTATTTAATTTAATTTTCTAATTAAAACAAAAATTTCTAATTACACTACAACATCAATTAAATTATAAGAAATACTAATTAAGTTATATTAACAATTAACACACTCAATTTAAACCTCAATTAAATATAAATCACACAAAAAATACATATTTTGTGATTTTTTTTTATTTTATAAAATAAACTTAAACTACTCCTAATTGCAAAGTTAGATAAAAAATGTAAACATGACCTATTTTTGTATTTTTTTTTTATTAATTTAAACACATATAATCATGCATATACAAATGCAAACAATTACCAAAAATAACACGAAAAATTCACAAAAATACACAACGTAAAAATAGACAGTTTTTGTTTTGATTTTGTGGGAGTAATTCATGTTAGGCAAAAATCACGTGCTCACAGCTGCCCCTCTTTGCGCGGAAATAACGAAGAGTTTTCGTGCAAAGATAAATGAGCAAATATGTGCGATTTTTGCCCGTTTGAATACTCCGTGGGAAGCATTTTGAAAGAGTTTGACCGAGCCTTTGCTTCGGAGGCCTCCTACATATCCTGGGCTAAACAGGAATCAGGTCAATGTAGTTCGGGAAGTTTTGGTAGCTGGGACTACCATGACTGTCGTGATCTTGCTGTTACTGTTGTTGCTGCCGATGCCACTGCTTAACTGATCTCCTTATTACACCGTGCTAAACAAAAATAAGAAGCTAGACTAAGTTACAGTGTTGCAAACTCTTATCTATCTTTTTAACTTGATCTTGTCATGTTCCTTGCCATCCTGCTGGCTCTGATGTTTCTTCACATGCTTCTTCTCTTCTTTGTGATCTTTGCACTATTCTCCTTCGAAGTCTGAACCTATCTTTCTGATCCTTGTTGCCTTCCTCTCTATTATGAACTTGGATTCATGTTGGGGATTTCCGTGACACTCTACCGCTTTCCTCAGCCAACTTCCAAATAAATTGCCACTCCATTCTTCAGGCGGGCTCCCTGACTTCAACTATAACTTCAAGATTAAATCACCACTCCATTCTTCAGGCGGGCTTCCTGACTTCAACTATAACTTCGAAATAAATCGCCACTCCATTCTTCAGGCGGGCTTCCTGACATCAACTATAACTTCAAAACTAAATCGCCACTCCATTCTTCAGGCGGGCTCCCTGACTTCAACTACAACTTCAAAACTAAATCGCCACTCCATTCTTCAGGCGGGCTCCCTGACTTCAACTACAACTTCAAAATTAAATCGCCACTCCATTCTTCCGGCGGGCTCCCTGACTTCAACTATAACTTCAAAATTAAATCGCCACTCCATTCTTCAGGCGGGCTCCCTAACTTCAACTATAACTTCAAAATTAAATCGCCACTCCATTCTTCAGGCGGGCTCCCTAACTTCAACTATAACTTCAAAACTAAATCGCCACTCCATTCTTCAAGCGGGCTCCCTGACTTCAACTACAACTTTAGAATTAAATCGCCACTCCATTCTTCAGGCGGGCTCCCTGACTTCAAATACAACTTCAAAATTGAATTGCCACTCCATTCTTCAGGCGGGCTCCCTGACTTCAACTACAACTTCAAAACTAAATCGCCACTCCATTCTTCAGGCGGGCTCCCTGACTTCAACTACAACTTCAAAACTAAATCGCCACTCCATTCTTCAGGCGGGCTCCCTGACTTCAACTATAACTTCAAAACTAAATCGCCACTCCATTCTTCAGCGGGCTCCCTGACTTCAACTACAACTTCGAAATAAACCGCCACTCCATTCTTCAGGCGGCTCCCTAACTTCAACTACATCTCAAAACTAAATCGCCACTCCATTCTTCAGGCGGGCTCCCTGACTTCAACTATAACTTCAAAACTAAATCGCCACTCCATTCTTCAGGTGGGCTCCCTAATTTCAACTACAACTCAAAACTAAATCGCCACTCCATTCTTCAGGCGGGCTCCCTGACTTCAACTATAACTTCAAAACTAAATCGCCACTCCATTCTTCAGACGGGCTCCCTGACTTCAACCACAACTTCAAAATTAATCGCCACTCCATTCTTCAAGCGGGCTCCCCGACTTCAACTACAACTCAAAACTAAATCGCCACTCCATTCTTCAGGCTGGCTCCCTGACTTCAACTACCACTTCAAAATAAAATTGCCACTCCATTCTTTAGGCGGGCTCCCTGACTTCAATTACAACTTCGAAATTAAATCCCCACTCCATTCTTCAGGCGGGCTCCCTGACTTCAATTACAACTCACTAATTCCATCCTATCCATATCGCCTTCCTTTGCTTCATGTACCATTTTCTTCTTCCTACATCGTCTCTTGGGCCACCTTTTCTTCTGAATTACCTTGTTTTGGAATTGCTTTCTTCCTGGATCGTGTTATTTTCCTTTGACTGCTGGGGATATCCTTGGGACCGTTTATTTACCTGCTGGAGATAATGCTACTGGGGAAGTATTCTTTATTTCCTCTTTTTCTATTTCCTTCGCCCTTCATTCTCTCTCGGGCTTGCTGGGGATTAAAATGTCATTAACTGAGGATTACCCTGGCGGGGGACCCCTTTTCCTTTTCCTTCTTCCCGGACCTCCTCCGGGACTCACGCTTTTGCTTCCTTGAAAAACTTATGGGATATAATGCTGCTGGGGGAATCTCGGAGTTAGTGTTTCATTTTTCCAACAACTGCTGGGGATGATACCAGGCCCAAAGATCACCCCCTCGTGTCGTCTGGCCTCTCTCAAAACTATTCTGCTCGGAACTGGTATTTCCCAAAATCTTGTGTTGTTTTCTATCCTTATCCACTGGGCATTTGCTTTCAAGAAAATTTTCGCAATGGGAGAAAATTTTCTGCCCCAGTTTGATGACCTTCTACGTGGCATGCTTTTCCGCCGACGAACTCTCTTTTCCTGCTTTATCTGACGACCCGGCCCGTCGTCTCGGGAATTACCACCCCGTTATGCTGTAATTTCATGTTTCATGCTTTTATATAAGTGTTAGAGTCTATCGGGTGAGTTAGGAGTGAATTGGATTGAAAATGAGGCATATAGCCTTTGTTAAGGAAACTTGAATAAGGAAAGTCAACCTGGAGTTGACTATTTGGTTAGAGGGCTCGAATCGGATTCTGATGATTCGGTTAGTTCCGGGAGGTGATTTGTGACTTAGGGGAGTGATCGGAATCGAATTTGGAGGCCCGGTGTAGAAATAGGCTTGAATTGGCTAAGGTTGAATTTTGGCGAAATCCGAACGGTAGGTGAGAATTTGATCCGGGAGTCGGAATGGAGTTCTGACAGTTGCAGTAGCTCCGTTAGGTGATTTTGGATTTGCCTGCAAAATTTCAGGTCATTCGGACGTCGTTTGGTCGGGTTTTTCATCGAATGTGTAATTCGGAAAGTTTTAAGAAATTTAGGCTTGAATCCGTGTGTAATTGGTGATTTTGATGTTTAGGATGGTGTTTTTATGATTGGAACAAGTTCGTATCGTGTTTTGGGGTATGTTGGTGGTTTTCGTTGGGGTCCCGGGGCCCTCGGGGTGAATCCGGACCATCATCCGGCATTTGGAAGCAAAAATGGTCTGCTGTAATCTGCAGATCACTGGGCATAAAATAAGCCTTCGCGTTCGCGAAGGAAGGTTCCGCGTTCGCGAAGGCCAGGTTCAGTAAAGCATCGCGTTCGCGAGGGCAATGACGTGTTCGCGAAGGTTGGGGCCAGTTGGCCATCGCGTTCGCGATGGGTGGGTCGCGTTCGCGTAAGAGGAAAAGGTAAGGCATCGCAGACGCGTGACTTCACGTCGCGTTCGCGTAGAGTAAAAGTCAGGAGGCTGCGGAGTTGATCTTCGCGGACGCGTGAGAGAGTGCCGCGTTCGCGATGAAGAAGAGGGAAAAGGCATCGCGTTCGCGTGAGAGGCGACGCGAACGCGATGAACAAAAGAGGCTGGCAGTGAAGATAAGTTCAGAACAGAACCAGTCGCGGGTTTAATACCCAAAAATGCCATTTTTGAGTTCTAGAGAGAGAAACTCACGGGAATTGCTGGTTGGTAATTCATCGGGGATTCGTTGGAGGTAAGTTTTGTGGCTTAATTACATCATTTTAACGTGAAATCATGGGTTAAATTTCTGTAAATGGAAGATTCAAGGTGGGTTTGAGCCCTAGGCCTAAATTAAAGAAAAACACTGATTTGAGTGGGCAAATGGAGTCCGATTTTGGTAAATATTTTATATGCCTAGACTCGTATCGAGATGAGGATTCCGAATATGTAACTTTTGTAATTTTTCGTCAAGCGTACCGAAAGTCGGGTTTTGACAACTTTGGGAATTTTGATGTAAATCGAGTTGTATTGATTGGGTGTCGTCCCATTGGCCTAATTTGTTGTATTTCTACTGTATTTGATCAGATTCTATGTGTGCGGAGCTTGATTCTCGTGGCAAGGGCATTGCGGAGTAGTCGTCGCGCCGTATTGAGGTGAGTAATAGATGTGGGTGATGACCAGCGGGTTCGAAACCCCGGTATACCACTTTGTGACGCTCTATAGCGGCGAGACACGCACACTCTTGAGAGTGCGGGGTCGATCATGAACTGGAGACTATAGATTAGTCCAACCTGTTGACACTGTATTATTGGCTATTCTCGAGCCGTCAAACCTCCTTCTCGGATGGTTGCATATATATATATATTGTGATAATGGCCACTCTTGAGCCGAGGAACCCCCTTCTTGGGCGGTTGAGTATACATGTGGGCCGTGAGCCAGTTATTGGATCCCGCGAGGATCGTTATCATTGTCTTATCATATAGACATGCTAGTTTACTACTAGTCCGCAGCTATTTTTGTTATTATGCTAATTCCAATCTCTCGAACTTGATATTACTGTTTTCCAACTGAAAAATGATAAAAGAGTTTTCAAAAAAAAAAAATTCTTCTGAGCCTGCGAGGCTGTATCTGCATATTAGCTGACTAGCAGTGGATCGGGCTGCGCGCCGCAGCGAGATATATGTTGGATCGGATTGCGCGCCGCAGGAATATCTCTATGAGATGTGCTTGGGCTGTAGGAGCCCCTCCGAGTCTGAACCCCCACAGTGAGCACGGGTACCCAAAATTGGAGTCGGGCTACGCGCCGTAGCGGTCATATCATGCATTGCATTGCATTTAGCTACATCTGCTAGTCGTTATACTGTTTTGCTGGTACTTATTGGTACAGGTACAGTTGATATGGATTCTGTGACAGGGTATTCGATTACAGCTTTACATAGTGCTTTATTGCGGATTTCTTATCTGTGCTGTCTTACCCTTGTTTATTACCACTGAGTCCGGCAGTACTCATTTTACTCCCTGCACCTTGTGTGCAGATCCAGGTACCTCTCAGCAGTGATCCAGTAGCTGTGCGAGGCGACATCCGTGGGATATACGAGGTAGCTGCAGAGTCCGCAGGACCCGATATTCCTTCCTACTGTCTTTTGATTTTGTATTGACATTTCTTTCCGCACTTGGTATCTTGTAAACCTTTATACACTCATGTTCGGTAGAGGCTCATGACTCTTGACCCTTCGGTCTATGGGAGTTAGTATATTTTGGGACTTGGTTTCCCCGCTGTTGGTATAAGTATTACTATTGTTTCATATTTTGAAATGCTTAAATGGGTTAAAGAGAGCTTCTAGCTCCGTTGTTGATATTGATTGGTCGGGCTGGCTTAGCAATGTGTTAGGCGCCATCACGACCGGATTTGGGGTCGTGACAATATGGTTGGTTTGAGGTTTACTAGGCCTCATGAGTCTTGAGCCGGTTAGTAGAGTCTTGTGGATCGGTACGGGGACGCCTGTACTTATGCTCGGGAGGCTGCGAACCTTTAGGAAAACGTCACTTTTCTTGAACTCTGTCGTGCGATCTTGTTATTCTGAGAACTGAACTTCTATATTCTATTCTCTCGCAGATGGCGAGAACGCGAGCATCAGGACGAGGTGGACGACCTCCATTGCCACCTGTTAGAGGTCGTGGGCGCGGTCGTGCTAGAGTTAGAGGTAGGGCGGCTGAGGCAGTGCCAGCTGACCCGCCTGTTGTACCAGTTCAGGAGCAGCCCCCAGTGGTTGATGCTCCAGCAGCCCCAGTTCAGGGCCAGACTGTATCTATTGCTATTCCTGGTCTTCAGGAGACTCTTGCTCAGATATTATCAGTGTGTTCTGGTTTGGCTCAGGTAGTTTCGGCTACCGCTACTGTAGCGACATCTCAGTCAGGGGGTGGTCGGCAGACCCCTACAGCTCGCACACCTGACCCGGTTGTTCAGGGACTTCAGATGCCAGAGGCGGTCCTCGCTCGGGTGGTTGCACCGGTTATTCCTCCAGCTGCACCCGCTCCAACTCCAGAGCATATGGTTCAGGTTATGCCCGATGACGAGCAGCGTCGTCTTGAGAGATTTGGTAGACTTCAGCCACCCCATTTCGGTGGCGTTGAGGGCGAGGATGCCCAGGGTTTCTTGGATAAGTGTCAGAAGATGCTGCGTACGGCTGGTATTCTTGAGTCCAGCGGAGTTTCATTTACTACCTTTTAGTTCACCGGTCCCGCATTTGATTGGTGGGAGGAGTTTGAGAGGCGTAGGCCTGCAAGAGCAGCACCTCTCACATGGCAGCAGTTCTCTACTCTCTTTCTAGAGAAATATGTACCTCAGTCTCGTCGCGAGGAGCTACGTCGCCGGTTCGAGTGGTTGATTCAGGGCGACATGTCTGTGACCCAGTATGAGCTTAGATTCACTCAGGTTGGCTAGGCATGCCACATGGATGATCCCCACTGATAGGGAGAGGATCGGGAGGTTCATTGATGGCCTCAACTACTCTATCCGTATTCTTATGACCAGCGAGCGAGTTCTGTCATCATCGTTTGAGCAGGTTGCTGATATGGCACGCTCCATTGAGGCGGATCGTCGCCGAGAGAGAGAGGAGCGGGAGGCCAAGAGGCCTCGTAGTTCTGGTAGTTTCAGTGGTGCTCCATCTAGAGGGCATTTCCAGCAGAGCAGAGGTCGCTCATCTAGACCTTCTCATTCAGGCCGCCCTGAGCAGAGCGGAGGTTCTTATAGTCGTGGTCGACGGGGGTTTCAGCAGGGTCAGTCATCACTTAGTGCCCTCCCAGCCTAGAGTGCAGCACCTACTTCTTCAGCCCAGGGTTCTTCTGCGGCGAGGGGTTCCCTTCAGTCCCCTTCTCCAGCACCAAGTGCATGTTATGAGTGTGGTGAGTTTGGACACATGAGGAGACATTGCCCTCGACTCCGTAGGAACAGGACTCAGCAGAGGGATAAGCCCTCCTCTTCAGCACCATCTTAGGCTAGTAGAGGTGGAGGAGGCCGAGGCACGGTTCTATGCACTTCCCGACGGGCGTGATGCGATTGCCTCCGATGCTCGTGATTACGAGTATCATTTCGTTTGTCACGCAGATGCCTCGTTCTATTTGATCCGGGGTCCACATATTCTTACGTGTCCTCTTATTTTGCACATCACTTGGGTGCGACTCGTAGTAGTCTTGATTTACCTCGTTCATGTATCCACCCCCGTGGGTGATACGATTGTGGTGGATCATGTCTATAGATCCTGTGTTATATCTATTGGGGGTCTGGAGACCCAAGCAGATTTGTTATTATTGGGTATGGTGGACTTTGATGTTATATTGGGTATGGACTGGTTGTCTTCGTACCATGCTATATTGGACTGTCATGCTAAGACAGAGTTACGTTGGCCATTCCTGGTATTTCTCAGATTGAGTGGCGGGGTTCGACCTATTTCGTCCCTAGCCGTGTTATTTCATTCCTAAAAGCTCGGAAGATGGTTGAAAAAGGGTGTTTATCGTACTTAGCTTTTGTGAGAGATGTGGGAGCTGAGTCTCCTAGCATTGATTCTGTACTGGTTGTGAGGGACTTCCCAGATGTATTCCCCTCAGACTGTCGGGCATGCCGCCGGACAGGGATATTGATTTTGGCATTGACTTGGTGCGGGCACTCAGCCCATATCCATTCCTCCTTACCGGATGGCACCAGCCGAGTGGAAAGAACTAAAAGAGCAGCTTCAAGAACTTCTGGATAAGGGTTTCATCCGCCCTAGTGTGTCTCCGTGGGGGTGCGCCGGTATTGTTTGTTAAAAAGAAAGATGGTTCCATGCGAATGTGTATTGATTATAGGCAATTGAACAAAGTGACAGTGAAGAACAAGTACCCTCTACCGCGCATAGATGATTTGTTTGATCGGTTACAGGGTGCGAAGGGTGTTTTCTAAGATCGATCTTCGTTCAGGCTATCACCAACTGAAGATCGGGGACTCGGATATTATGAAGACTGCATTCAGGACCCGATATGGTCATTATGAGTTTCTTGTGATGTCTTTTGGGCTGACCAACGCCCCAGCAGCATTTATGCATCTGATGAACAGTGTGTTCGGGCCTTATTTGGATTCATTTGTGATTGTGTTCATTGATGACATTCTAGTCTACTCCCGTAGTCGGGAGGAGCATGCTCAACATTTGAGTATTGTGTTGCAGAGATTGAGGGAGGAGAATCTATATGCTAAATTCTCCAAGTGCGAGTTTTGGCTCGAGTCCGTAGCATTTCTGGGGCATGTGGTGTCTCGTGATGGTATTCAGGTTGATCAGAAAAAGATAGAGGCGGTGCAGAGTTGGCCTAGACCGTCCTCAGCTACAAAGATTAGGATTTTTCTTGGCTTGGCGGGATATTATCGCCGGTTTGTTCAGGAATTTTCATCCATTGCTTCTTCATTGACTAAATTGACCCAGAAGGGTGCACCATTCGTGTGGTCGGATGAGTGCGAGGAGAGCTTTCAGAAGCTCAAGACAGCTTTGACCACAGCTCCAGTGTTAGTATTGCCATCGACTTCAGGTTCATATACCGTTTATTGTGATGCCTCGAGAGTGGGGATAGGTTGTGTGTTAATGCAGGAAGGTAAGGTAATTGCTTATGCTTCTCGGCAGTTGAAGCCACATGAGAAGAACTATCCTGTTCATGATTTGGAGCTAGCCGCCATTGTTCATGCATTGAAGATTTGGAGGCACTATTTGTACGGTGTGTCTTGTGAGGTGTATACCGACCATCGTCGTCTCCAGCACTTGTTCAAACAGAAAGACCTTAATTTGAGACAGCGGAGATGGCTAGAGTTGCTGAAGGATTATGACATTACTATATTATATCATCCGGGTAAGGCCAATGTGGTGGCCGATGCTTTGAGCCGGAAGGCGGTCAGTATGGGGAGCTTGGCATATATTCCAGCCGAGGAGAGGCCATTTGCTTATGATGTTCAGGTGCTAGCCAATCGGCTAGTGAGGTTAGATATTTCGGGGCCCAGCAGGGTATTGGCTTGTGTTGTATCTCGGTCATCTCTATATGATCGTATTCGTGAGCACCAGTATGATGATCCACATTTGGCTGTCCTGAGGGACCGAGTTCAGCATGATGATGCTAGAGATGTCACCATTGATAGTGACAGGGTATTAAGGATGCAGGGCCGGACATGTGTGCCCAATGTTGATGGCCTTCGTGAGTTGATTCTGGAGGAGGCCCATAGCTCGCGGTATTCTATCCATCCAGGAGCCGCTAAGATGTATCAAGATTTGAAACAGCACTATTGGTGGAGAAAGATGAAAATGGACATTGTCGGACATGTAGCACGGTGCCTCAACTGTCAGCAGGTTAAGTACGAGCATCAGAGGCCCGGTGGCGTATTTCAGCGCATTGTTATTCCTGAGTGGAAATGGGAGAGGATCACTATGGACTTTGTTACTGGACTCCCTCGGACGGCGAGGAAGTTTGATTCTGTATGGGTGATTGTGGATAGACTGACCAAGTCAGCTCACTTCATTCCAGTTAGTACTACCTACTCATCGGAGCAGTTGGCAGCGATCTTTATTCGAGAGATTGTTCGGTTGCATGGAGTCCCAGTGTCTCTCATATCCGACAGGGGTACTCAGTTCACTTCTCAGTTTTGGAGAGCATTTCAGCGAGAGATGGGTACGCGGGTTGAGTTGAGTACAACATTTCACCCCCGGACAGACGGGCAGTCTGAGTGCACTATTCAGATCTTGGAGGATATGTTGCGAGCTTGTGTGATTGATTTTGGTGGTTCGTGGGATGAGTTCCTACCACTTGCCGAGTTTGCCTACAACAACAGTTATCAGTCGAGTATTCAGATGGCCCCGTATGAGGCATTGTATGGCAGGCGGTGTAGATCCCCGTGGGATGGTTTGAGCCTGGTGAGGTTAGATTGATAGGGACTGAGTTAGTCCAGGATGCTCTGGATAGAGCAAAGTTGATCCAGGAGAGGCTTCGTACAGCACAGTCTCGTCAGAAGAGTTATGCGGACCGTAGAGTTCGAGAGTTGTCTTTCATGGTTGGTGACAGAGTATTGTTGAAGATTTCACCTATGAAGGGTGTCATGAGGTTTGGGAAGAAAGGGAAGTTGAGTCCCAGGTACATTGGTCCTTTTGAGATACTTAGGAGAGTTGGAGAGGTGGCATATGAGTTGGCCTTGCCGCCCAGCTTATCCAGTGTTCATCCAATATTCCATGTGTCTATGCTCCGGAAGTACATTGGAGATCCGTCTCATGTATTAGATTTCACCACCATTCAGCTTGATGGTGATCTATCCTATGATGTGGAGCCTATTGCTATTTTGGGTCATCAGGTGAGAAAATTGAGGTCCAAAGAGATTGCATCGGTTAAGGTTCAGTGGAGAGGTCGACTCGTGGAGGAGGCCACTTGGGAGATCGAGCGGGAGATGCGGAGCAGATATCCTCACTTGTTTGAGACTTCAGGTATGTTTCTTGACCCGCTCGAGGACGAGCATTTGTTTAAGAGGGGGAGAATGTGATGACCCGGCCCGTCGTCACGGGAATTACCACCCCGTTATGTGGTAATTTCATGTTTCATGCTTTTATATAAGTGTTAGAGTCTATCGGGTGAGTTAGGAGTGAATTGGATTGAAAATGAGGCATATAGCCTTTGTTAAGGAAACTTGAATAAGGAAAGTCAACCTGGAGTTGACTATTTGGTTAGAGGGCTCGGAATCGGATTCTGATGATTCGATTAGTTCCGGGAGGTGATTTGTGACTTAGGGGAGCGATCGGATTCGAATTTGGAGGCCCGGTGTAGAAATAGGCATGAATTGGCTAAGGTTGAATTTTGGCGAAATCCGAACGGTAGGTGAGATTTTGATCCGGGAGTCGAATGGAGTTCCGACAGTTGCAGTAGCTCCGTTAGCTGATCTTGGATGTGCCTGCAAAATTTCAGGTCATTCGGACGTCGTTTGGTCGGGTTTTTCATCGAATGTGTAATTCGGAAAGTTTTAAGAAATTTAGGCTTGAATCCGTGTGTAATTGGTGATTTTGATGTTTAGGATGGTGTTTTTATGATTGGAACAAGTTCGTATCGTGTTTTGGGGTATGTTGGTGGTTTTCGTTGGGGTCCGGGGGCCTCGGGGTGAATCCGGACCATCATCCGGCATTTGGAAGCATAAAATGGTCTGCTGTAATCTGCAGATCACTGGGCATAAAATAAGCCTTCGCGTTCGCGAAGGAAGGTTCCGCATTCGCGAAGGCCAGGTTCAGTAAGGCATCGCGTTCGCGAGGGCAATGCCGCGTTCGCGAAGGTTGAGGCCAGTTGGCCATCGCGTTCGCGATGGGTGGGTCGCGTTCGCGTAAGAGGAAAAGGTAAGGCATCGCGGACGCGTGACTTCACGTCGCGTTCGCGTAGAGTAAAAGTCAGGAGGCTGCGGAGTTGATCTTCGCAGACGCGTGAGAGAGTGCCACGTTCGCGATGAAGAAGAGGAAAAAGGCATCGCGTTCGCGTGAGAGGCGTCGCGAACGCGATGAACAAAAGAGGCTGGCAGTGAAGATAAGTTCAGAACAGAACCAGTCGCGGGTTTAATACCCAAAAATGCCATTTTTGAGTTCTAGAGAGTGAAACTCACGGGAATTGCTGGTAATTCATCGGGGATTCGTTGGAGGTAAGTTTTGTGGCTTAATTACATCATTTTAACATGAAATCATGGGTTAAATTTCTGTAAATGGAAGATTAAAGGTGGGTTTGAGCCCTAGGCCTAAATTAAAGAAAAACACTGATTTGAGTGGGCAAATGGAGTCCGATTTTGGTAAATTTTATATGCCTAGACTCGTATCGAGATGAGAATTCCGAATATGTAACTTTTGTAATTTTTCGTCAAGCGTACCGAAAGTCGGGTTTCGACAACTTTGGGAATTTTGATGTAAATCGAGTTGTATTGATTGGGTGTCGTCCCATTGGCCTAATTTGTTGTATTTCTACCGTATTTGATCAGATTCTACGCGTGCGGAGCTTGATTCTCGTGGCAAGGGCATTGCGGAGTAGTCGTCGCGCCGTATTGAGGTGAGTAATAGATGTGGGTGATGACCAACGGCTTCGAAACCCCGGTATACCACTTTGTGACGCTGTATAGCGGCGAGACACGCACACTCTTGAGAGTGCGGGGTCGATCATGAACTGGAGACTACAGATTAGTCCAACCTGTTGATACTGTATTATTGGCTATTCTCGAGTCGTCGAACCTCCTTCTCGGATGGTTGCATATATATATATTGTGATAATGGCCACTCTTGAGCCGAGGAACCCCCTTCTTGGGCGGTTGAGTATACATGTGGGCCGTGAGCCAGTTTATTGGATCCCGCGAGGATCGTTATCATTGTCTTATCATATAGACATGCTAGTTTACTACTAGTCCGCAGCTATTTTTGTTATTATGCTAATTCCAATCTCCGGAACTTGATATTACTGTTTTCCAACTGAAAAATGATAAAAGAGATTTGAAAAAAAAAACTATTTGAGCCTGCGAGGCTGTATCTGCATATTAGCTGACTAGTAGTGGATCGGGCTGCGCACCGCAGCGAGATATATGTTGGATCGGACTGCACGCCGCAGAATATCTCTATGAGATGTGCTTGGGCTGTAGGAGCCCCTCCGGAGTCTGAACCCCCGCAGTGAGCACGGGTACCCAAAATTGGAGTCGGGCTACGCGCCGTAGCGGTCATATCATGCATTGCATTGCATTTAGCTACATCCGCTAGCTGTTATGCTATTTATTGGTATTTGTTGGTACAGGTACAGTGAAGATTGATTCTATGACAGGGTAGCCGATTATAGCTTTACATAGTGCTTTATTGCGGATTTCTTATCTGCGCTGTCTTACCCTTGTTTATTACCACTGAGTCTGGCAGTACTCATTTTACTCCCTGCACCTTGTGTGCAGATCCAGGTACCTCTCAGCAGTGATCCAGTAGCTGTGCGAGGCGACATCTGTGGGATATACGAGGTAGCCGCAGAGTCCGCAGGACCCGATATTCCTTCCTACTGTCTTTTGATTTTGTATTGACATTTCTTTCCGCACTTGGTATCTTGTAAACCTTTATACACTCATGTTCAGTAGAGGCTCATGACTCTTGACCCTTCGGTCTATGGGAGTTAATATATTTTGGGACTTGGTTCCCCGTTTTCGTTATATGTATCACTGTTATTTCGTAAATTAAAATGCTTAAATGGGTTAAAGAGAGCTTCTAGCTCCGTTGTTGATATTGATTGGTCAGGCTGGCTTAGCAATGTGCTGGGCACCATCACGACCGGATTTGGGGTCGTGACACTTTAAATCAAAGAAAAATTATTAGTTTCAAAATGCAGTGAGTGGTCGTGCCACTCTTATTGGGGGCCATTTTCCTTTTCTCTTTCAGCTGCTTGGCCTCCCTCGAACTTTTGGGGACGACGTTGACACTTGCTGGGGATGGTGCTCTTTCCACGGATGGTCTCTCATCTCTCCTTTTATTCCAACCTTCGGTTTGGTCCGACCCTTTTAGTCGATGATCTGTTGTGAGAAATCATCTTCCGGATGTGTAATATGTGTCCATCGTACTCCATAATTCCCGTGAACCTTTCAATCAACCTGTCGTTCCAATCTTAATATCGGAACGACTTTTGCCTTATTGCCTCGTTCCACGCCTATTCATCTTCATTGTACCACTTTGGGAGACTTGGTAGTAAGCTTTGAAAAGTCAACTTTCGAAAACAAAAGAAGAGAAAAATGATAGATAAAGAATGCTGACCACGAATGACAAAGGAAAACTTTTCTGAACTCAAAAACTGGGAAAAACTTATCCGAATGTGTAACTGATCCAATGGTTATGCCGTGCCTTTGAGATTAATCTATCCAGTCTATTTGTGTCAATCACTTTCTGGTGGCTGCGTTTTGCTAGAAGCAAACGAATGTCCCGACCTTGTCTCATGCAGATACCTTGTAACCATCTTGCCTTGTCACCTCATAGTGCACTTCAAAGGGTTTTCACTAGTGAGATTCTCTCATTTCTCTCGATCTCCCGTCGCCTTAGGGTGCCTGTAAAGGTTTTCACCGTAAGACTCTCTCATTTTATTTCTCTTCGCTTTCTTCGCCTTAAGGTGCCCGCGAGGGTTTTCACCGTTAAGACTCTCTTATTTTGCTTTCTTTCCAGGCTGGGGTATTATCCACGAAACTCCCTCTAAATGGCTATCCATTTTTTAGCTTGCGAATCCTGGACTCAGTCGAGGATCGGAGTGTCCTTCTTGGCTTTCATTTGCGTGGCTTGGCATTTCTCAAATACTGATCGAGAGGTCTTTTTGGTCATTAATGCGGTTTTAGTGTACGAGGCTAAAGAAAAGGGGTTTAACCTCAACGGGTAGCTCATTACAACTTTCGGAATCCACACTATCTTCAAACGAAACATGACTTCTGCCCCAGTTTTGTTGCTTGGGGAATCTTTGATTTTTATTTTATTATGACCGAGCCGTGTGGCGCCTACGTATCCTTCTTGAGGAATCAGGTCGAACGTAGTTCACTTTTTCTTGTTTTTTTTTCTTTGTTTCTTTTTCTATTTTGTTATACATCTTCCTTGAGGATTCCAAAAGAGGGTATATGAAAGAATAATTAAGGCTCAAAGGGGGAAACAAGGGTTAAAGTGTTTGGGTAGTATAAAAATTGCCTCTGTCATTTCATTCTCCGAAAAATGCCAAATACACACAAACGAAACCAAACGTTGACAAATACATTAAAGAATTACACGTAATATCTCTTGACTGTGTCGGAATTGATAGCCATATCGGTGCACCTTCCTTCAATATCAGTTAGACATAAAGCGCCGTTGGATAATACTCTAGTCACAACAAATGGTCCCTGCCAATTTGGAGCGAACTTGCCTTTCGCTTTGGCCTGATGTGGTAGAACTCTCATCAGCACATATTGTCCCACTTCAAATTTCCTGGGACGTACCTTCTTGTTATATGCTCTTGCCATTCTATTTTGATAAAATTGGCCATGACATACTGCTGTCAATCTCTTTTCCTCGATCAAGCTCAATTGCTCCAATCGGGTTTTGACCCACTCATCATCGTCATTCTCAGCTTCAGCGACAATTCGGAGGGATGGGATTTCAACTTCTGCTGGTATTACTGCTTCAGTCCCGTACACCAACAAATAAGGAGTTGCACCTACCGAAGTCCGGACGGTAGTGCGATAACCTAACAGTGCGAATGGTAACTTTTCAAGCCATTGCCTGGACCCTTCTACCATCTTCCTCAATATCTTCTTTATATTCTTGTTTGTTGCCTCAACCGCACCATTTGCTTTGGGACGATATGGTGTGGAATTTCGGTGTGTAATCTTGAATTGTTGGCAGACCTCCTTCATCAATCCGCTGTTAAGATTGCCACCATTATTTGTGATGATTATCTTTGGAATTCCAAACCTGCAGATGATGTGGGAATGTACGAAATCCACCACCGCCTTCTTGGTCACCGATTTGAAGGTTTTGGCCTCCACCCACTTGGTAAAATAATCGATCGTTACCAGAATGAACCTATGACCATTGGAAGTCGCAGGCTCTATAGGTCCAATAACATCCATACCCCATGCAAACAAACGGCCATGGTGCCGACATTGTATGCAATTCGGTCGGTGGAGAATGAATCAAATCTCCGTGTATCTGACACCGATGGCATCTTCGCACGAAACTTATACAATCACGCTCCATAGTGAGCCAGTAATATCCTGCTCGAAGAATCTTCTTTGCCAATACGTATCCGCTCATGTGTGGTCCACAAACTCCGGAGTGTATATCCGTCATCACTGTTGTGGCTTGACTTGCATCTATACATCGCAACAATCCCAAATCTGGGGTTCTTTTGTACAGCACCCCTCCTCTAAGGAAAAATCTGTTTGCCAATCGCCGAATATCTCTCTTTTGATCTCCGGTTGCTTGCTCTGGGTATATTCCTAACCTGAGGTATTCTTTGACGTCATGAAACCATGGCTCGCCATCCATCTCTTCCTCTATCATATTGCAATAAGCATGTTGATTCCGGATCTGAATATGTAATGGATCAATACGAACCTTGTCCGGGTGATGTAGCATTGACGCCAAAGTAGCCGGAGCATCGGCAACCTCATTATGCATCCTTGGGATATGCCTGAATTCTACTGATCGGAAACGCTTGGTCAGATCATGCAAACATTGACGATACGGGATAAGCTTCAAATCTCTGGTTTCCCATTCTCCCTGAATCTGATGTACCAGAAGGTCCGAGTCCCCCAAGACCAAGACGTCCCGTACATCCATGTCCACCGCTAATCGTAACCCCAAGATACATGCCTCGTACTCAGCCATATTATTGGTACAATGAAAACGTAGTTGAGCAGTAACATGATAGTGATGTCCTGTTTCAGAGATAAACACAGCCCCTACTCCGACTCCTTTTGCGTTCGCCGCTCCGTCGAAGAAAAGCTTCCACCCTGGATCCTCGGTTAACTCCAACCCATCAATATGCGGTACTTCTTCGTCTGGAAAATACGTCCTCAAAGGTTCGTATCCGTCATCAACAGGATTCTCAGCTAAGTGATCGGCTAGGGCTTGAGCTTTCATAGCCGTCCTTGTCACATATATGATGTCGAACTCTATAAGTAATATTTGCCATTTTGCTAACCTCCCTGTAGGCATAGGTTTCTGGAAAATATACTTCAACGGATCCAAACACGAAATGAGGTAAGTGGTGTAAGAAGACAAATAATGTTTCAGCTTTTGGGCTACCCAAGTCAAAGCACAACCGGTCTTTTCCAAATGAGTGTACTTAACCTCGTGGACCGTGAATTTCTTACTGAGATAGTAAATGGCCCTTTCCTTTCTGCCAGTAAGATCATGCTGCCCAGTACGCAGCCGAACAAATTCTCCAAAACCGTTAGATAAAGAATCAGGGGTCTACCCGGCTCGGGCGGAACCAATACGGGTGGGTTTGACAGATACCCTTTGATTTGGTCGAACGCTTCCTGACATTCTGTCGTCCATTCTATCGCAGCGTCTTTCTTCAACAGACGGAATATGGGTTCACAGGTTGCTGTAAGCTGAGCAATAAACCTACTGATGTAATTTAACCTTCCCAACAAACTCATTACCTCTGTTTTATTCCTTGGCGGGGGTAACTCCTGGATGGACTTGATTTTGGATGGGTCCAACTCAATGCCCCGTCGGCTGACGATGAATCCTAGTAACTTTCCTGACGGAACTCTGAATGCACATTTGGCTGGATTAAGCTTGATATCATATCTTCGAAGTCTTTGGAAAAACTTCCTGAGATCGGCAATGTGGTCTTCTTGATGTCTAGATTTTATGATCACATCATCCACGTACACTTCAATTTCTTTGTGTATCATGTCATGGAATACCGTAGTCATCACCCTCATGTATGTTTCCCCTGCGTTCTTCAAACCGAAGGGCATCACCTGGTAGCAATAAGTCCCCCACGGTGTGGTAAAAGCTGTCTTTTCTGCGTCCTCTTCATCCATCAAGATCTGATGATATCCCGCGTAGCAGTCCACAAAGGATCCGATTTCACGTCCGGCGCAATTATCAATCAGGATATGGATATTGGGAAGTGGGAAATTATCCTTAGGGCTCGCCTTATTGAGATTGCGGTAGTCCACGCATACTCTGATCTTTCCGTATTTCTTTGGCACCGGTACTACGTTAGCCAACCATTCAGGGTATCGAGTGACACGAATGACTTTCGCCTGCAACTGCTTGGTTACTTCCTCTTGATCTTTACACTCATCTCTGTCTTAAATTTTCACAGTTTTTGTTTGACGGGAGGGCATGCCGGGTCAGTAGGCAATTTGTGAACTACTACATCAGTGCTGAGTCCTGGCATGTCGTCGTACGACCATGCGAAAATGTCTTTAAACTCCATGAGTGTTTTGATCAATTCTTCTCTCAGGTTGGGTTCAATATGGATACTTATTCTGGTTTCTTTGACATCATCTGTGTCCCCCAGATTAACAGCCTCAGTATCATTTAAATTTGGTTTGGGTTTTTCTTCGAAGTGACTTAATTCTTCACCGATTTCTTCTACGGCTTCATCATCGCCGTATTCCGATTCACTCTCGTCACCTCTTATTTCATGCATTATTATTTCCAAACCCGATTGACTTTCTAGACTGGGTTGATTAATCTTTAAGCACACCATATCATTAAGATCAGTTGAAAGAAAGCTGCTCAGAAAAGTAAAAAGAAGGAAAATAAACAAAATTAGAAACGAAAGGAACAAAATTTCATTAATGGGAACAGTACAAGGAAAAACAAACTTGCGAACTCAAATCAAAACGAACCGAAACAAACGGATTTTACTTCGGGGACAATCCCAACACAAAATTTCGAAAGAAAACAATCCAAAACAAACTACCAAGACTCTTTTCGGACAGGGAGAGGAGTAGCCTTCCAATTATTCAACTTTGCTTTCGATCCCACAAACTGTATATCGGCATGGCTGGATCCTTCGCCATCCTCTAGCATGCATACATCTGCGAATAGGTCCTCGAATTTTCTTAAGAACTCTTCGTCTGGCCTAACCATAGGACTGGGAACCTTTGTCGTCGGATGTCTTCTTACTCCAGACCTGACAAAAGATCGGGAAAGGCGCGGAACAGGCTTCGGAAGCACCCATGTCTTCTGCTTATTCCTCTTGGCTAGCTGGATGTCCTCTGATGTTGGCTTGAATCCCAAGCCGAAGGTTCCCACATTTTCGACCACGGATACCGGTTGTATGATTCCTTGCAGAGATGCACCTAAACCTTTGCCGGGTATGAAACCGTTTCTCAACATTTCATGAGCCACCATGACGTCTGCAGTAATTATTCTGTCATTGGGAATGCATTCCCCTTCTGGAACTCGGTTGGCGGATACCACATCGCAGATCTGGTATACCCATGGCCCAACATCTTCTTCTGTCTCAACAAAGGGGATGATGGTGCCTGGTTGTAGATCATTCTCTCCATGGACTACAATCTCCTGTTGGTCCCACTCAAACTTGAGTAGTTGGTGCAGGCTGGATGGAACTGCTTTTGCGGCATGGATCCATAGTCGCCCTATCAGAAGGTTATATGAAACTACCATGTCCAGCACCTAGAATTCCATGGTGAACTCCACCGGTCCGATTGTCAAGATTAACACTATGTCCCCGACCGACGCCTTGCCTCCTCCATCAAACCCTCGGACACATATGTTGTTCTTGCGTATCCTGCCGATGTCCACTTTCAACTTGTTCAACGTAGAGGGAGGACAAATATTCGCACTGGACCCATTGTCGACTAGGACTTTGGTAACCACCGACTCCTCACACTTTATCGTAAGATATAAAGCCTTATTGTGCTCGGTGCCTTCCTCAGGCAACTCATCATCGGTGAAGGTGATCCGGTTCGCTTCGAAGATCCTATTGGTGATCTTCTCCAAATGACTCACAGAGAGTTTATCAGGTACATGGGCCTCATTTAAAACTTTCATCAAAGCTTGCCGATGTTCTTCGGAATGTATCAGCAAGGATAGCAATGAGATTTGCGCAGGGGTTTTCTTCAGCTGTTCTAAGACAGAATAATCATGCAGCTTCATCTTTTTCAGGAATTCTTCTGCCTCTTCGTCAGTTATCGGTTTTTTCAGTGTTGCCGGAGTAGTCTTCCTCAATTCCGCTGGGGCAAAACATCTCCCTGAGCGGGTCAACCCTTGCACTTCGCAGACTTCCTCTTTGACTTCTTTTCCTTTGTAGGTTGTTGTGACCCGATCATAATTCCATGGAATAGCTCTGCTATCAGGCTATTGGCAACTGTATTACCGGCTTGATGATGAAAGGATCCACTCGAACACCCGCTACAGTTAAAACGGGTATGGTTGCTGCCCCTGGTACAACTATTTTTTCTCCCTCTGGCCTCATGGGCGCTTTGTTCACACTTCCCTTTTCTGCTTCCAACCCCTCTTGTACGTCCTTCTTGCAGATGAGTGACTCATCAAGGCTTGGCCCCTTTTTCATTCCTACCCCACTAGACCTGATCATCATTACGGTCTGAGAGGTTTTCTCCTTTTCCTCTTCTACCCGTACCAACTCGATCATGTTGGTCTCATGATGAGTTGGAAGTGGATTTTGGTTGATGTTGGGCTCCGCCGGAGTCTGGACCTCAATTCGGCGAGTGTCGATGAGTTCCTGGATAGCTGTTTTCAACCTCCAACACTTTTCCGTGTCGTGCCCCGGACATCCTGAGCAGTATGCACAATTTACTGAATGGTCCAGATTCTTTGGAAGAGGGTTTGGTAGCTTAGCCTCGACTGGCTTTAGCAGCCCTACTTGCTTCAAACGGTGGAACAAACTGGTGTAAGACTCCCCCAAGGGAGTAAAAGTCTTCGGCCTTGGCGCCCTGTCACTCTTGAATGCTTGGTTCGGACGAAAACCCGCGCCCGTGGGGTTTCTATATGCTTTTGGGATTGGGTAATTATTCTGTGGATTTGGCGCATGCCATGGTGCCTGGACGGGAGGTGGAGCATATGATTGGGCATGATGGACGGTGAAGTGGGGATCGGGTGCTGGATAGTAGTGTTGCGGGTGGTTATATGGATTGTGGAAGTAATTTTGGTGGTGAGGTTGTGGCGAGTTATACTGGGGTGTGGGGCCTCTGTTTCTGAACCATGTTCCGGACTCGACTGCCGTGACTTCTTCTTTCCTCTTTTTCCCAAGCACTCCTCCGGTACCACTTTGGATAGCTTGAGTGGTGGCTTTCAATGCTGAATAGATCATGATCGTGTTGGCTTTCAAGCCTTCCTCTATCATAGCCCCCATCTTTATCACCTCAGTGAATGACTTACCCACGGACGTCACCAGATGTCCGAAATAGGTTGGCTCTAGTGTCTGCAGGAAGTAATCCACCATCTCGTTCTCTCTCATAGGCGGATCTACCCTTGCTGCCTGTTCCCTCCAGCGGAAGCCAAATTCTCTGAAACTTTCGGCGGGTTTCTTCTCTAACTTTAGCACTGATAAGCGGTCTGGGACTATTTCAAGATTGTACTGGAACTGGCCAATGAATGCTTGAGCCAAATCATCACATGTAAACCATCTGCTGGGATCCTGCCTAGTGTACCACTCTAGTGCGGATCCCCCCAAACTCTGACCGAAGTAAGCTATCAGAATCTCATCTCGCCCTCCGGCTCCTCGCATTTTACTACAAAAACCTCGAAGATGGGCTACTGGGTCACCATGCCCTTCGTATAGGTCAAACTTGGGCATTTTGAACCCGCCTGGCAACTGGACATCTGGGAATGGACACAGATCTTTGTAAGCGACACTGACCTGGTTACCCAAACCGTGCATGTTCCTGAAGGACTGCTCCGGGCTTTTAACTTTTCTAATAACTTCCTCATGTTCCGAACTTTGGAAGTGCTTTTCTGGTTCTGCCGGGTTATCCCAGTGAGGGGTGTGTGGATGTGGTTCAGGAGCCCTAAAGGTACGCTCAGGAGGATAGTAAGAATTGTCATGGATTTGAACATGCGGCTCACCGGACGACTTTTGTAGGGTAGCAGGTGGGAGTGCTACAAAAACAGGGGTGACCGGAGGAGGATTTTGTTTGGCTGGTGGAATTCGGGTGGCATAAGGGTTTTCCCCTTAATAGTATGGATAGAGTGGGGCGCTTGTCGAAGGATCAAGGGGTGGATGTTCTGGAGCTGATGCGAGAGTAGGGAGGTTTGGCGAAGACTGTCCCCTAGCCCAGGCTAGATGTATCTCTGTTATCTGCTGTTTCAACCGATCTACCTCTTCTTTCATGATCTGTATCTCCGATTTCTCTTCCTCGAGGCTTTTACCGGAACTAGACATGCTTGCTGGAATTGGCCCTTTAGATCTAGTATGGTAATGGTGGCTGGCCAGTATATTATGTCAAACCAACTGCTAAACTTTTCTGGAAATGCAACAAACTTGTTAGCTCACTGAATTTAACAGGCATGTTATCGCACGTTGGGATGCAATGCACCTAATCAATTAACCATTTCTACATGTATTCCTCGCATGCGTCATTCCAGCTTTTCTTTTTCTTATCCTTAAAAACTTTATTGTTATTGATCTTCCCATTTTCTTTTCTTTTCTTTTTTTTTAGTGGTGGTCGAATCTTATGTGGATTGCCTACGTATCACGTCCCCGCGTGAATCAGACCGAGCGTAGTTCTAATAACAAGATTGTGGCAAAATTCGGTAACTTTTATATCAAAAACCCTTACAGTTACAAAACATGTCTTACAATAATCAACAAAATAAGAGGAATGCTTGACTCGAGAATAAAATGCCAACCAACTTGACTCAAAAATTTCAAAAAAGATTTTTAATCAAAAGTCTAATGCTCTAAAATTCCTGGGGGCCCGCGAGGCATCATTCGGCCTTGCCGCGGGCCTTGGTGTGAGGTCCTTGTGTAGTCCCCTTAACTTTCTCATGATTTGATGAACATAGCCCATAACTGAAGCAAAAAGGGCGGTGCGGGGCATTTGTTCACAAGCTAAGCACTTCATGGTGACATAATGCCCGATTTCTCCGATTCTGTCCTTGATCATGTCCCTTTCTCTGAGTAGCTGTTCTATATGCTGGTTTTTCGCCCCCAATCTTCGAGCATTGTTGGTGACTTGGTCCAGGAGCCTATCCACTTGTTCTTGCAGTCGGGCCATCGAATCGTGGCAACGGTCGAGGTCTGCTCTGGCATCTCGGGCTTGCTTGAAAACCCGCTCCCTGAGGATAACATTTGCTTCCCTTAGACTAGTGATGATCTCAGTGTAATCTTCTTCCACCCGTTGTAGGTGAAGTGCATGTTGATGTGCCTCCTTTCTCCAGCTAGCACGGATCCTCATCGTTTGGGTCTTCGACTCTTCCAATTCTCTTTGGACATCGGCAACTTGGTTTTTCAAACCCTTTATCAATTTTTTGTCTGCTCGACTCCTCAACTGTCTGTCAGCATCCCTTTTCATTTGCTGGATTTGAGCTCTCAAAAAGTCATTTTCTTGTGCCAACTTATTTTTATCTCCTTCGTTGGCGGCAGCTTGCATATCCCTTTCAAATTGGAGCTCTTGGGTCCGTTGCTCTATCTTGCTAATCTTTGTTCTATAAGCTTCTTCTCTGGCCAACCAGTCCCATTGTTCTTGTGACGCTCCAGCAAACTCCCTGAGGTGGGGCCTTTTTGTGGGCCTTTGATGCTTCTGTTCTCTGCTATACCATGTAGGGTATTCTAGCGATACTTCACCTCGGGCTTGATCTCGCACCCGAGTGTCTATCTTTAATGTTTGACATTCACTCCAAATCTTTCGGACCAATGCTTCAGGGATCTGTCCTCCCGGTCCAATTTCAACCACATGTGGGATGAGGTCTTCTTATTTTGGGATTATTTGGCATCGTCCCAACTGTCTCAATACTCGACATGGCGGGTAGGGCTGGATGCTGTAGAGGCCCATTAGCAATAAATATGATTCCGTGGCCGATGCATATATGACTTCGTCCACGGGTAGCCAGCCAAATGTCCATTCTATCTTGCTGGATGGAATCGAACGCAAAAGTCGTATCCATCCGCTAATCCCCTCTGGCAAATCATATCCCTCGACCCTTGTAGGGAATTCTTCTATACGGGTTTTCTCCGATAAACTATACCTCATAAACTGCGGGCGATGATATAAGTGATCGATCATCCACATTTGGAGCAGTACATTGCAAGCTTCAAAGAAGACCCCTCCAGCTTTGCAAATAGTGAGTGCACGAGAGATATCTGATATTATCATGGGAGCCAAAGTACTATTGTCTTGTTTCATCAAAGTGCTGACGACCCCTGCCACATGTATGTTGATATTCCCGTCCTTTCCGGGAAATATCAATGAACCTAGGAAAGCTATCATGAAGGCGATGCGTCTATGCTCTTCCCATTTTGACTGGTTTTCTCCGCTGCAGATTTTACTTTTGTGTTTGTTGAAACCCCCATAATGACCATATTCGTCATATAGAAATGCTAAAGTGCAGAACCCTTCTGATAAATCTGGGTTGTTTACAGTTCTGCGAATTTTCACAGTATCCAAAAACCTATGTATTGTCACGACCCTTGGCGCAATGAGATATTGTTCCCTCATCGGAACTTTTGGTCTTCCGATATATCCGGCCAATTCCAATGTTGGTGTGAGTTCAAAGTCTGAAAAGTGGAACACATTGTGTGCTGGATCCCAGAATGAGATCAGGGCTCGTATGATGTCTCCTCTCGGGGGAATATTTAGTAACCCCACTAGATCTCCTAGGTACAACTTAACTGCGTCTTGTCCTTGCTCGCCCAAGTCGCTCCACCACATATGCAAACTTAAGGGGACCTTGTTTATGATAGCTTCGGTTGTATTCTGACTCGTGCTCATTCTGCACATTTATTAAGGTAGTTTTTAGATGAAAGAAAAATCTTTATTTGACCCAAACAAAACTATCTTTTTCTTTTTTAGAAAAACGAAGCGGGCCACAGGAATTTACTGGTCAAAATATAAAGTGGTCGTTGAGGCAAAGTTAAACATCCTGGCATTCCGTCATTATTTCTTCTTTTAAAACTTATTTTGAAATATAGGGCAGTTGGACCCGTTAAAGGCTGCCTACGTATCTCACACCCGGTGAGAATAAAACCCGCGTAGTTCGGTCCGTCAAAACAAACTATTTTTTTTTCTTTTATGGACCGACAAAGAAAACACATTTTGTCAAGAAAACTATTTTGTTGGCAAAGTCAACCTTCCGTCGTCTTTTATCAGCAAACTAAATTTATTGACTTGTTGGTAAAACACATTTTTGTATTTTCTGAAAAATATCTATTTCCCCATACTATTTCCTTTTGTTTTTCGTTTTTCTTCAGTATTTAAAAGCCGGTCAGCATGCAAGTCTAAATAAATGCTTAAAACAAACATGATATAGCAAGATGGTCTTTTCATTTCAGGTTGCCTGTCCTAGACGGACCCAACCCCTGTGTTGAGTCCCTAAGTCAAATGCAACGTGATGCAAATAAACGTTTCCTACTAGGGATCTGGTATGCAGTTATGTTATTCTAAGCTCAAAACCTCGGTACATGGTCTAAACTGTGTACCCAAGCGGACAACTCGGATTGAGGAGGGGGCTACGTACCGGGGACCCGCGGGATCGTCCGGCTTTGTAACTTATCCTGCCTCTTTTCTTATTTTTGGTATTGACACTAACGGAAAGGGGAGTCTCAACCAGTAAGCACATCCCCGGGGGTAAGAAGAGAAGGATTTTCGGCACAGTTTTATATACAGTTCATGCAATATCAAAGCGGTAAACATATAGCAGTTTGTATATACGGTGCAACTAGTATCAAAGCGGTAGACATGTAGCACATTAATTAAACATATAATAAAATCAGATATAGACAAAAACAACAATTTAACTGAGCTCAAATTCTTAAACCCTGAACCGAATTTCTGGGTCGGTTTTCTTCCGCACATAAGGTAATGTACCACTGTTTAATATTACACCCCGAGAAGGGGTTTAATAATGATCAGTGAAGTAGTTTTTCCACTTAAAGGACAGTCGGAACAGGATCAATTTATTTAATTATTCAGAGTCGACACTTGGGAAAATAATGGTGTCCCAAGTCACCGGTTTAACCCCGAACCGAGGAAATTTATGACTCTGTATACAGTCTGCGAAAATAGAAACCTGGATAAGGAATTCTGTTAACCCGGAAGAAGGTGTTAGGCACTCCCGGATTCCGTGGTTCTAGCACGGTCGCTCAACTGCGATTTTTATTTTTATCTGATTTCTTTATACATTTTAATTATGTGCTATTAATGTTCTGCTTTTCAATTTTTTAGAAGAATTGCGACGTCACGAAAATACATTTCGAGTCACACCGCAACCGGTACGCCTGTGACTTTAACGTATTTCAGTTTCGTCGGGAGATAGATTTGAGTCACATAAATGCGCACTCGTAATTAAGAAAGTATTTTATTAAAGTAGTGCCTAAAGAATCTATCGGGTTGTTCTTTGGGAAAGACCGTAAAATTTGCTAAACGGTCTCCCCGAATCTACATATTTTACAACAATTATTTGAGGGCCCCGCGATTGTGTATTATTTGGCGAGGCTCGCCCCATTTATTATTTAAAGTCCACCCTAAAGTATTCTATATTTGTTGAATTGTTTTTTTTTTTTGGTTTTGCCACTAAAACAAAGAGAAAAAAAATAAATTCTAATTGATTTGTCGTTGGACTAAAGTAAATACCCATTGCGCCTCGATTCATATCTTTAACACATTATCCGGTTTAAATTATTTAATAGCCAACAAAATCTATACAATTAATTTTGCATTCAGGAGTGAAACAATTAACATGATTGATTCAAAAAAAAATATGGTTTAAACAATTTTAACAATAAAACCCGCGCGGTTATCTAATAGGGCCCTTAATTTAACATAACTCAACCGAAATTCAAATAATGTCAAAATGGTTGTCATGATTTGAACAAATTAATAGGCATGTAGTTAAAATATTCATCCTCTACTTGTTTTTATCTCTAATTGAAGAAGATTCCTAATAAATAAGAATTGTTTTTAAAAAAACTCTTATTTTTTAATTTAAAGCTTTCAATCAATTCGAGCACTCTGTGGGCGAACCACCCTCGACAAATTGTTACGGACGTAAGTATGGGCATCTAAGAAAAGCAAAGAAGCCCAAACTGTTAAACCTTTAATTGTTAAGTCCAAACCAACTCTAACTCACTGTGTACATTAAGATGCTCCAAATTACTCAAACATGCACTTATTGGTTTGTATTAAAGAGAAACATCGTCCACTTTACTCACACTAAAGAAGAATGTACCATTCAAATTCAGTTATCCACTAAGACTAACTTATTTGTTTACCTATTGAGAGTTCCGAAATATCATTACAGAGGAAAATAGGACTGAAAACATGGCAGGTCAATTACTAATTCTAATTAACATTACTCCACACTGAAATCATTCGTGAACTTTGGAAATAAACTACTGCCACTACATGAACTGATTTTCAGCTCCTTTTTAAGCTATCTTTCAGCTTTCACTAGTAAAACATTTATGAAAACAGGATTAAACTAACTAGTACCAAAGAATAATTTCCTGTTTAAAAGCCCAACAATTCACTACAACTAAAAAAAAAAGTCATAGCTTGAGTATGAGGAACAATTTAATCACATCATGAGAGAGCTATTTAAGACATAACTAAACTACTTTAAGTAAAACTCATCAACAGAATTTTGGCTCCATTTTTATTTTCATGCAATCCACAGGTAAAGCTACATCAACATAGTGTCAAGTTGGGTACCTGGAATTTTCAACAGCAAATTGCAGGGTCAGAAAGATCAGTAAGCAGTTTGATAACCAACCACAACAGCAACAGAACAACAACAACCAGCAACAGAACAACAACAACCAGCAACAGAACAACAACAGCAACAGCAGGAGAACAACAGCCAGCAACAGAACAACAGCCAGCAGGCCGTTCAACAACAACCAGCAGGCAGTTCAACAACAACCAGCAGGCAGCAAGACACAACAGCAACAGCAACAGAACAACCAACAAAGATAGATGCAAGCACCAACACAAAATCTGGCCAAAACTCAATGAAATAGTAATAAGCTCCCTTAGGAATTTTTTCTCTCTATCTCTCTGTTCTATTTGTATGTCTGTTGTCCAGTGAGTATGTCTAATGTTCTGCCAAATGATCTAAAAAATATGTTTCCAGAGAGTGTTTTCTTTGTGAGTGTTAGTGCGTTTTGCCAATATTCTCAATGTGTATGCCCCCCTTTCAGTCAGTGTATCTGTCCTATATATACATGCTCAAAATCAGCCTTCAGACTTTAAGATGGCCATGTTACTTCCTTTGTGTTTTCCACTTTCTTTTGTCCAAGTATGGGACTTTTTCTGTTTTCAAGTCCTTTAGTGCAGCAAACTGTGTGGCACACCTGCTGTCCAGCAGGTTCCACTACTAGAACATGTGCCTAGCATCCTCAGATTTCTATCTTTAACTAAAACAACTATATTCTATTAGTTTCTTTAACAGTTACAGCTACAACAAGCAACTAATGAACCAGCAGTGGAATTCCAGATAGTTAACAAGTATAATCCAACAGCTACAAACCAATCTGTTTACAATTCAAACACAAACGATTTAAGGATTCAATAGGGAATTAATTGTGTCAAGAGGATCACTGTCCTTACTTCTCTAACAAACAGACCTACGAATGTAAATCGGCGTCATTCGATTAGTCGATTATAACACCTAGAATCGATAACACACAATCACTAAATAAGCTTTCGATTCAACAGTATCTCGGATTCAACAGTATCTCGGCAGAAAACAACACAATGTAGGAACATTGTTCGACTTTGATAATCGAATCGCATACGCACACTCAATCACAAGTATCATCATACAATCGAACAGAAGCTAATCAATCAACCAAATAAACGGTCCCAAATAGATGAGGAAAACAGAGAATTGGTGAAATATCCAAAGAAAAAATCAACAACAAATGAAACTAACCAAAACAATTAAACTAAATTGACAACTATAAGTAAATAAAAATAGAAAAAGAAAAAAAAAAGAAAAGAAGTACCTTGAAACCAAAAATGGGCTCGGCGGCTTGAGGCTTGTTCATTCGAGGTCGAAAGGACCTTAATTGAAATGTTTTCCAAGTGAAAACATATCAATTAAGGTCTATTAAACCTCAATTTAATGAAATCCGGCAAATTAAATCTCTTTTCGGTTTTTAGGGTTCTTGGACATGTGTTTTGGGGTTCGACGGTTTCCTGTTATATTTGAGCCAAACCAAGTTTGGCATTGACATGGGGAAGGTCCGGCGAAGGTGTGGTATAAATTTGGGGTGGTTTGGCGTCGGTTTTAGTTTGGTTCGAATCTTCAATCGAAGATTCGAGAGGTTCTAGGTTGATTCGAACCAAACCGTGCATGGATTCGAAGAGAGAGGGTTAAGGTGGTCGTGTGGTGTTATTTTGGTGGTCATAGGCGTCGGCGCCGGTGGTGTTTCAGGCGAAATGGTCAGGCGGCGCTAGGGTTCATTTTTTGTCTCTGATAGAGACGAAGAAGATTGAGCAAAAGGGGTTTGAACGGTGATTGAGGGTCTGGGGGGGGGGGGTATTTGTTGAATTAAGTGATTATTTAATCTCAGTCGTTGGATCATGAGAATCCAACGGCTCAGATCGAACCTTTGGCCTAAACGGGGTCGTTTGGGGTATGACAGGGCTGGGGCGGATCCGGGTGAATTGGGTTGGACTGGGGTTATTTTGGGCCTGGGATTTAATTAAGAAATGGCCAAATTCGATTTTCTTCTTTGATTTTTCTTTTCTTTTGTTTTCCTAATCTTTTTAATTTAATTTTCTAATTAAAACAAAAATTTCTAATTACACTACAACATCAATTAAATTATAAGAAATACTAATTAAGTTATATTAACAATTAACACACTCAATTTAAACCTCAATTAAATATAAATCACACAAAAAATACATATTTTGTGATTTTTTTTTATTTTGTAAAATAAACTTAAACTACTCCTAATTGCAAAGTTAGATAAAAAATGTAAACATGACCTATTTTCTGTATTTTTTTTTATTAATTTAAACACATTAATCATGCATATACAAATGCAAATAATTACCAAAAATAACACGAAAAATTCACAAAAATACACAACGTAAAAATAGACAGTTTTTGTTTTGATTTTGTGGGAGTAATTCATGTTAGGCAAAAATCACGTGCTCACATTGTTGATCGGGAAATTCGTAACTGTATAAGTGGCCTACTAATATTTATAGGAGTTAGCATATGGATACTTGGACTTTACCTATGAAATGAACTTGACCACGTATATATAGGTAATGGCGAGTAATATCCATATATTACAAAAGTACGCCTCTACTAATGGACTTATGCGTTATTCATAGACATATCGTGGAGGACTAAACAAACCTCCCACTAATACGATGTCCATTTGACTAATACGATTGTAGACATTACACTGTCAGTAAAACCATCTATGACCAAAAACTTAGGAACCCTAAACCCTAAGGTCCGCACTACTCATCGGCCATTCACGGCCGATTACTAAGTAACTGACCGTCTATGAATATCACTACAATCATACTAATTACTCGTTATCAGTACCATAACAAGCCAGTTCTTTGGTAAGTGGGTGAGCATGGACTTATTACTAACTATGAAGGTCCTACGACTACACAGGGTCGTAGGCCGATATCTTGGAGCTAGGTTTCCTATTGTCCTGGTCCATTGATGTAGGGTAACCCAATATTTCTTATTAATATGATGCCTACGACAATAGTCCTTAAGTCCATTTATTTAGTCCAGATATTAGACTAGGCATATACTATTACCTTGACTATCAAAACGTATGACCTCACGATGTACAGTCTACATTTCTATATACTAGATAATATGATTTCAAATATACGGAAATATACTAGGACGCATCGGTCTAAACTAAACACATCAGGGAAGTGCAGTTCAAAACATCCTAGTATTTCTTCATATCAACGAAGCACCATATACCTTTCATCAAAATACGGAAGGAGGGAGATGCGGGACGTAATCCCGGTTGCAAACGTTCACGATAACTTGCATTAGATCGTAGGTGGTTGTTATTCCACTACAATAGACGTATGATTCAAGGTAACAATATTTCTTTCCTATCAGTTCATAGACTAATACGATTGTAGTCATAGGAACTTTCGTTTATATATCGTGGTTGTTATTTATTAATTGACCGTCTATGAATATGATTTCATTCATATACTAGGGCCATACACATCGGCCTATAGAAACCGTACGTATATGAAGATTTAAGAAGGTAATTCTCTATCTAGGACTCCCATACGAATTAGAAAAGTCCAACCATATGGCATAATGGCATAATGGACTTATCGTCCAACTCCCACATTCAATGAACTCGTACATTTTCCGATAGTTATGTGGGAAGATAGTATTTAGTAATATGACCGTCTATGAATATGATATTCCATTACGATTGGCCACCCTATGCGTCAGGAAAAATGTACGAGTTCATTGAACGTGGGAGTTGGATGATCACGTTGAGACATTACTAACTACAACTACGAGACTAGATGTGTCCCTAATCCTTAACGTATTGGATGTGATAATCTCCATACATTTTAATCTAATATAATTGACCTTGACAAAATGCCTCTAATCATATAGGACAACGACGATTAGGTCCTAGTCGATTTGACATCAGTAGTTGTTGGTAATATATTTTCTAGAATTTGAGTAACCACATAAGTCCATTGGCCATATGCATTCACGATGGTCAATTATTAGTATACGTACGACACATATACACAATAATCATAGTCTTACCCTCATCGATATGTAATCATTACACTAGATTGTGACAACCACATAAGTCCATCATACTTTTACCTTATCCTAGGCCGAGTATCAATGGGTATAAGGATTATTCATATGCAACTATATTGATTTTCGTATCAACGGTCATATAATTGTGATAGTTCATATACTAATAACCTATAGTGGACTATTACTCCGTTGGATTGTACAATCATATTAATCATTCATTATGTGACATGTGGTCTAATTGTATTAATGACCCACTTAAGTCCATTTGACTACAACAATCATATTAGTCCATCGTTCATACCTATACTAATTGTAGTCATAGACATAAGCCATACTCTATGAATATGAAATATCACAATTAAACCTCCAGTACATATGATTATGGCGATCATATGTACCACATGATTAGTCCGTAACATGCTATTACATTAGGAGGTTGTTAACATATTGGCATGAACGTTTACGGTATGACTTATGTAGTAAGTTTCATTGCAATATTACGGTCCATATCGAGGCCATATGATTATGACTACAATATGGCTTGTTATATCTAAGAAATCGGTCCCCGCACATATTAGTAATGGACTTATGAATGGCCATACGCCGATTGTTATAGGACCTTCCATTTAAGAATAATACTAAGTCTATTGAAATACACAATTATACTCGTATTCTTTGGAGATCATATACATGTCACTATAGGATGACCTAGGAATATGTGTACTCTAATCATATGTGGCCAATAGAGTGGATCCATTGTTGTCATAGGATTATGTAGTTCCCCGATTACCATATATTGGATGCATCAGTCATAGATATTAGGTTCCGTTACATTTTCGTTGATTTCCCGAAAACTATGAATGACTACAGTCATCGCAGTATTACCCAATGTTATAGTCCCAATACTCCCGAGGGATTGTTCTGTCTCCCATATATAGTTTCGTTTATACGTTTTGGTTTTAAAGGACAACCACACTATGTATTAGACCAGGTATACTTCCTATAAACGGAAGGTCTTGATTAATATATTGGGTGTATTACGTGTGGTAATACCATATGATAGTCAAATACTAGGACGTGTTATACTTTCAATTGTAGTCATATACCGGTCCATTTGACTAATGCGGTTGTAGTCGTAGGATAGAAACTAAGTGAATAAACAACCTCGTATACATATCGTATTTATGAAATACTCGTGGGATATACTAGGACGCATCGGCCTACGACAACCATATTTCAAATCTGATTACGTGGTGCCATAATAACATCAAATTATTATACGTCCAAAGTCGCAGATGAAAACCATGTAATGACTAGCGATAACAATTACAGTTATGACATATATCGTGGAATTATAGGAAGTATACCTGGTCTAATAGCCTAAATCATACGTAATTAAGAGCGATAGTCAAATGGGGAACCATATGTAATCGTATAGTCATAAGTCCCTAGTAATATTACCAAGGACCCCATATGATTAGGAGTAATGTCATACGATCATAAGTCCAATGTGGATCCACAATCGTATTAGTATATTTGACTATGAATGGACTTAGTAAGCATCAGATAAGTATGAGGCGCAATGGACTTATGTGGTTGTCAGGATAGCATTCAATAGGTTCTATATCGTGGTTGAGTCAGTTACTAGGAGTCGAATTTTCATACTATGAATGTGATTTTCCTACTACTTCAAAGTCCGATATATACTAAGTACCAATGTGGATTGCCTACGTATCTCGCTCTTTGTGGGTTACCTACGTATCTCGCCCATTCGGCCTAAGATTTTGATAGTATAAATAACAACCACGATATATAAATTAGTTAGCTTACCCCCATGTAGTCATAACAGATTGGGAGATATGTTAACATTGGCCACTGGTCATAGTATGGTTTAATCGTCCCAGTGGTACCTCAATCCCGCTGATAATTTCCTAAACTACATAGGATTATTATGAAAAAATATCCATGACTTTGATAGTATAAACGGATATATAAATGGTATCCATAGCCCTATCAAAGGATTGTTATTTAGTAATTGACCGTCTATAAATATTAAGTTCCTATATATAATACCATATGGGAATATGGTGGACCTTCCGTGTCATCTATCAACCTTAACAGTAGGTTTATAAGGACATATCCGATGTGCCCTTTATATTGATTAGAACGTAGTAGAGGCGGGGGTACACAATAGTACGATATATAATTATTTGAACTAAATGGATAGGGCCCATAGTTATTTAAAAATGTATACGGTAGTGGTTACCGTCACTCTATGACGGTAATGAAGGTCATTCACATGCATAATCTGGTTGTCAGTGTGTATAACCCAATATCATTTTTTTCCATCATTGACAATACGCTAATGTTATTGCAGTCATTGTCATTCTTACTCGGGAAGCT